>WYDI02002729.1:0-191230 GCA_009867235.2 Psittacus erithacus
AGAGGAGAGGAGAGGAGAGGAGAGGAGAGGAGAGGAGAGGAGAGGAGAGGAGAGGAGAGGAGAGGAGAGGAGAGAAAACCAATAAAAAGTAAAAAGAAATTGCCATGGACTGGTTGCTACAATCTCCAGAAGCACCCTCTTCCTTTCCTACAAAGGAAAATATCCCTTTATCAGCCCAGTGAGTTTTGCCTCAGTAAATACCAAAAATCACTGCACACAATGGTACACTTGTCTCAGTCAGTAGCTCTGCACCCTGTTTTTCAGGTATTGCCTTTCTCTCCCCTTGGCAGGGCTCAAATCTCTCCTCCCAGACTGTTTCTGAAAAGTCACTGCACACAACTGAGATTTCGTCTTGCATTGCGGTGTTACAAGAATCCTGTTGGCAGTTCCCATCCTGAAGTCATGCACATTGGCTAGAGAAGATTCTTTCTCTGGCTTTCTATTTTTTACTGTTTCTATATTTTTTTTGAAATAAAACATGCTTTCTGGCTACTGCAGTTGTGCTCAGCTGACAAAAGATGATGCTGAACTAAGCCTCAGCTCTGAGCACTTGCTTTCAGCTCTGCTGTCTTCCCACAGTTGGCTGCTGTCTTCATTGGAGCCGACTCCTTCTTGATGGCCTAGCCCAAGTGACCTGCCCTTTGATGGGCTCTAAGTGTCAACTTGATCTTCCTGGAGTTTAAGTGAAGGCAAAAGACTGCAAACCCCAAGGCAGATGTAAAGACTAGGTCTACCGTTATTTCACAAGACAAGAGGGAGAAAATTGTCTTTTTGAAGGTGGCCCAGGGTAGAGCTGTTGTCACTTGTGTTCCTGGGTACCCAAGGATAAGTAATGTCAGCTGTACAAGTCCAGGCTGTGCATGAGGAAGAGAAAAAGGCCTATGTAGCATCCCTCTTATCCTTCAGAGTTTTTTGGCTGTGTCATACCACAAGAAATAGAGCAGGTGGGGGAGGATGGAAAGCTGGCAGAACTATTATAACAAGACCTGTCTCTTTCCTTACCTTGGCCATGCCAGGAACATGGGTTAGGCTTTATGAGGAAAAGTGCTAATAGGCTTTGCTCCCCTGAACAGAGCAAGGAAGCAGCAGGAATGGGAGATATCTGGCAGAACAAATAATTTCCTGCTCTATCGCTAGGAAGTAGCAGCAGCACACATCTTCAGTCTGGAACTGGAATATGTGACGGTACCAGCTGCAGTGTCAGGGATAACAGCACCATGGGCAATAGGATATGCAAGCTCCAGGTAACTACCAAGATGAGAAGTGGTTCTTTGCCATAATCTTGACTGGGGGAAATATTTTCCCTTATGGATGGAGAGGGAAGGACCAGGCTGGTCAACCAGTCACCACTGGTTTTGGAGGGGTTACTATCATCCCTCTGCCTGTCCTCCACACACACCCTCAGACACTGTGGATGTGACACATGTACATACACACAAACATATATGTAGAGGTGAAGGATTAGGACTTGCTGAAGCTAAAAGAACAACAACAACAAAACCCCAGAAAATGTAGTTTCACATGAAAGCCACATATGGTCGTCCTGTCTGCCTCACTTGTGTCTGTATTTCAGGTGCAGTCCTTTGAAAACATGGGTCTACAGCACATACTTCGTCAATAGAGAGAAGACTCTATGATGGTCTCTAGAGACACATCCTTCTCACACAGCTGCTGTACCTGAGTTTAGGCAAGGTTTGTAATAAGCAGCAATACATGTAGGTTGATTAAGTGTGTTAGGTGAAACAGGATTTCAAGTACACAATCCCTTTTTCAGGCCTTAAACTTGGGCAGGCTTTCCTTCTGGAAGGCTACAGAGGCAAATGCATTCCTCTGTTGACTAGGCAGAGGAGTTAGATACCTATTTAATGAGGACTGCATCATCATTGGCCTGAAATTTAGCAGCAAGTTAGGCATCTGTGTTAGATAAGCTGAACACCGGCCAAACTCATCTGTTAATGGAAAGCAATTCACTTTTCTGGGAATGGATATAACCTTTGGGTATTGCTGAAGTAAATTTGTGGGTAAAAGTGTTAAGGTTATGAAGACAGGTAGACACACCCTAGTTCATAAGTGATGCCTCAGAGGTAAAGAAGGGGCATACTTCCCAAGCAGTTAGGATTTATGTACAAAGACAGATTAGACAAAGTATCTTTGCTGCAGGTAACACTGATTAAGAACTTGCTCTGCTGAGTAAACCATAGCTAAATGCACCTGGTAAATGCTAACACTCATCCAAGCCAGCTTCTTCTTTGAAGCATCTAAGTGAAGCCTGAAACTATTCTCCTTGAACCTTATATTGAGATCATGGCTTGAAGTCCTAATGATGGAATTTCAAGATGCTGGTATCTCCACCTGAGCAAATTAAGGTCCAGCGTCAATGGGAAAAGGATGGCTATTCTTGTTAGTGTGACAAAGCCAAGCTTTTACATGCACCAAGATTTGTGCCCATATGTGCAACAAACTTTTGAAAGCAAGTGGTCAGGTTTTTCCTAAAAGCTTTATGAGCTAAGAAAGTGCAGATGATCTCCTTTGGAAGCGCACAGCTCCTGTGCTCTGTGACCTTCACCATATAGCATAGGGACTGCTATGTGTATGCAGCATCTTGCACACACCTCTCAGGTCATCTGCCTCCTGTCAGGGTATGAATACATCTGCTAAGCTTGCAGATGCAACCAGCTACAGCTGCAGAACTGCTCTTTGTCTTTGCAGGACCACAGAATTGGCCCAACACTGCCTTCATCACAGTTGGCTGCCATGTTGAACTTCTTCCACAGCAGAAATATGCTGCCTACTATTTCTCAATAGTTCTACTGTGCCTTTCCCCCTAGTCCTTCCTAGTCAAGCCTCCATGGATCATTTTCTCTATCCCTTTTAGTGTGCTCTCTTGGAGGCAAGGAGCTTCTTCTTCCTCTGAAGAAACTCAAAGGCCATCACTTTTTTCAATACCAAACCAGCAACCACCTGCCCTCTTTTCCCATGCTGAACATTGCTCATGTGCCCACCACATATGTAGACTTCTTTACCTTTATGCTCCCTTTACACACATACACACGTGCATGTGTTTTTGCAAGCCCATCCAAATCTGCAGCCAGGATCCTCTCATTCCATCTACTGGAGTCTGTGCCCAAGCACACCTATAGCAAGGCTATGGAGATATTTTCCCTGTGAGTGACAGATCTTTACAGCTATTGCATCTGAGGCTGATCAATATTATTAAAATTCCAACCAATGTTTTCCTCCCTTGCCTTTTTCTTGTTTCTATAGCAATCTCTCTCTCTGTTTTATGCCTCTGCACCAACTTTCTTCCAAAGCTGCACGGTTCTGCTTTCCCTCTGACTCAGCCTTCCTCTTTACCATACCCTGATACCAGTCTGCACCCATGTCCCCTTCTCTGGTTCCTGCCTGACTGCTGGGCAGAGGTGAAGGGAAGAGGCAGCGCTTTCCAAAACGGGCTCCATCCCTGTGACAACCCCTGCAAAAGCTGTCATGGGGAGTCCAAGATCAGGAGCCCAAATGTCTTAGAGTGGGAAGGACAGTGTAGGGATGGGGACTTTGCATCCATGCTAGGATTAAATGAGGGCTGCTCATAATCAATACATTTACCTGGACTCTTGGGAAGCTATTTTTAGGGGAAAAAAAAAAGAAAAGAATGTTTTTGTTGGATGATTCAGTTCTGACATCTGAAGGTTAAAAAGGAGACAGATTGTATATACGAATCTTTATATACATGAATATGCACACATACATATCATACATATGTATACATACAGAGGTACTATACATACATATTAACAGAGACAATTAAACATGTACAGACAGAGAAACTATTGTGATCTGACAGGGAGATGGGAGTCCAGCATTTCGAATGCTAATGTTTTCTGGGGTGTTTTTTTAAGATGCTTGGTGACCCTGTCTCATTTTTCCTTTTTATATATTAAAGGTGATGATAAAAATTAGCTCTTAATTCACAATGCCCTTTCTTCAAATAATCATATGACTTACTTGCTGTGCAGTGTTGTTACTAGGATTGTTCTCATTTAACTATGTTACATTAAGAGCTAGTTGAAAAATGATAATTATTTTCCTGGGGAAAATTGTAATTATTTTGGCTTTCTTTCCTGTGAATATTTCAGTTAAAACCCAAAACAAATCTGGGGTGGGGGAGAAGGCCAGAGGAACAGATTAATTTTTGTCTTTTTTTAATCAATCTGAAACCCAGTCAGTTTCTATCAGGAATTTAGTGTTTTTGAAGGCCAACATTTTTAATCAAGACAATTTTGGTTTTTCTGCTGTTGGCATTTTTTTTTTTTTCTTAATCTACTAGAATGTAAATTTGCTGCAGAAACGTCCAGTTTCGTCAAAATATCACTTTGTGGTCACTCTTCCCTCCGCCAGCCATTTTGATGAAAAAATGTCAAGCATCAATAGCTGTGTCATCTCTGATTTATCTGTTTTTCTAGAGCCATTAGTCTCAAGCAGCAGATGAAAAAGCACCACAATGGAGCAGCCGCTCATGGAGAAGCCAACCTGGACAGTCAGATAATGTCTCTGGTTTCCCTTTTGGTGTTGCTTTTTCTCACCCCATCCCTGATGGTGGCAAGAGTGTGATGGGGATTACAGGCTGTGGAGACACCCCAAAAGAGATGTGTGTTGGGAGGAAGAGCTGGGTTGCAATAGGACAGAGCCAGGATGCAGAGTGGGCTGGTACAGGAGGGAGCTCCAGTCTGCCCAGCACCAGGGTTGCAGTAGGCAGCAATGGAAAAGGGCTGAACATTCACAGCCCCAGTTGCCTTCCTCAGTGACATCCAGGATTTGCTTGCTCATGCAAACATACCTATGGCTCCCTATTGCTCTCTCAGCTGTGTTTTAGCAACCAAGGACTTTGCAGACAAAGGCCAGTGCAACAAGCTCAGGTCATTTTGGGAAGCAGCGATGGTAAAGTTCAAACATATGTTATATGGCTACTTTTCCAGCAAAGCCTGTAGCTTGTTTCACTTCTGATGGCCAGCTTGGTGGGTCTTATGCCCCAAGGAGCATTTGCCCTGCCTCATACAGAGCATTTGCTCCTGTTTTTTGCTGCTGGTGAACATTAGGTAGGAGAAGAAATTAAGCTTTGTAGTAGCTACGTTTCTGCATGTAATGAAAGCTTCTTTATTACAAGGGGGCCTCAAGGCGTTTGCTATCTCCTGAGTATTGTACAAACAGTTTAATTAAAAAAGTGTACATGGTTGAGAACCAAATCTAATTGGGAAGCTGTAAGTGAGCTTCTGTGCCCAGTATGCTCTGATTCTGCTCTTTTCCCCTTGTAGATTGACTTGAGCTTATCAAAATGCTGATGAACCCAATGCTTCACTCTCCTGTTCTTATTGATGACAGTTAGATAGAGATGCTATATCCATTCCCCCCTTCCTTTTCCCCAGACAACAGCACCTCCCAGGATGATCTCAAGACTGCTAATGAAGCCCAGGATCTCATCAAGTAGAGTTATGCTGCCAGTGACCTCCATGTAGGTTGCCTGATGCAGCCTTACCTGGGTCTCAAGTGCTACCTTGAGACAGTACAGCCCACAGGTGTCTGCCAGGATGGGTATGAGGAACTGGGTCTGCAATTGCTCACCAGGAGCAAGAGTTGTTAAGGTAGTGCTTCTGTGGGGTTGCATCCAGGAAAACAGAAGACTTCAAATCTCCCAGCTGAAAGCCCTGGCAGGGGTCTTCAGTGACTCCCACAGCCAGTGGCAAGGAGGCAGAGCTGGACCCTAGAGCTGCCTGGCCTGCCCATAGCTGGGGTGGTGGGGTCACCTTGTGCCCCATGATCATGTAAGACTTCCTGAATGCAGCAAATACTTATCCACAGGCATTACTGCCCTGCATGTCAGGATGTGCACCTCGCATCATCTCCCACGAGAAGCCTTGCACTTCTGGGTCTGCTTCTATAATGGGACCATTCCCCAGGGATGAGATTTCAACCTTTTTCTGCCAAGCCTGTTCAGCACCTCCCCTACCCTCTACACCTCTCTAAATCAGAATGCAGCTAGGAACACATGCTCTCAGCTTGCAACACTCAATTGCTCCTTCTGATATTTTATTTTTTTTGCCTGCAGCTTCAAATTACCTTCAAGGTGCACAGTGCAATTAGCTAAAAATATTTCCTGCTTCATTTTAATTGCACTAAAACTCTAATATACCTCCAGTGAGGAGCAGTAAGGTACAAATCAGTGCCCCAAGTATTTCGAATCGCTTAAGCCCAGAATGACTTAATAAGCTTACATGGTTCTATTAATTATTAAATGTAATTAATTTTTTTTTTGTTAAAAAAAAGCCTAACACCTTCCTGAAGCCACATTCTGTATGATGTTTGTGAAAGAAGATACTTTTGCTAAGGAGATGATAACTCTTTCCGAATTTTAGAAAGAGACGACAAGAATTCCTCCATGTAGTTGGAGCAGTTTCCATCTCTGAAGTATTCACAGCTCATGGCAAATTTTAGTATCTCAGAATTTGATTCTGAAAACACTTATGTGTGTGACTTATGTATGTGACTCATTTCACTGCTATAGCTGAGGTATTTATATGGTTCTAATTTAGAGCTAGATCACATTTCTGTTCAAAGCCTTTCTTGGTGGAAAATGCAGGTGATCAGTCAAACATTTTGATTGCTTCAAAAATAATCAAAAGTTTTTGTCTGAGAATTTAAAAAGAAAACCAAAACAAAACGATTTTTTTTGTTGTTGCTTTTAAAGCACTGAAAAACAATGTGCTGATTCCTTCATTCCCATGATGGCGAGTTCATAAAATTACTTCAATATGCTTCGAAAAAAGTATTGAAAATAAACCCCAAATTCCATTTGCATCCAGTGGAGTCTGATCAGTCTCTGTCCTCTGGGTTTCTGATTCATCGTCAGCCTGTGCTTATGAAGCCTGTCCCCTTGTGCCGGCAGCTGTGCTGACTGGATGTGCCATCGTTCCCTGATCACACATGGAAGAACCTCAAGACTAGACCCCTTCAGCTATGCCTCTGAGCTTTGCTTTGTAACCTGTTTTAATTCCATTCAATTTGTTCACCTTAAATGACTGATGCAGTGGATTGCCGCTGGTCTAGCTGACTTTAAACTCATCAGGAAGCTATCACACAAGCAGTTCAGCTGACAGAAGTGAGGTGGTGGGGGAGACACTGACCATCTGGAAGTGAAAACCACAGCTGATCTAAAAGCTGATGTGTGGCTATGACCTTAAGCTGTAGAGGGGTGTGTGATGTTACAGTTTCATGTCCACAGTTTCGCTTCCTAATGCTAATATTAACGGTCTCATCGGTTTGACACTCAGAAAAATACCGTAGTCACTTGAGATCCTGCAATTTTCTCAAAAGACCTCAAAAGAACTGCAGAAAGGATTAACACCAGGACTCGCAGTTTCTAAGACTATGACCTATATAAAGTAAATTTGGATTTTTTTATTTTGCTTTGTTTACATTTTTAGTACCAACATGACAAAGAAAGATGGTTATGGATAGACTTTGGCAGTGAAAGATTTCACTGGCCAATGTGCCTGGAAAGGATACCCCAGGGGTGCAGCAGGTTCTCACCTCTCTTCCCTCTTCTAGTCCTCAGGTCTCAAATGCCCTTGTCACCTTGAGTATCTGTCAGGGCTTACATATTATAGAGATGTTTTAGAAGGAACCAAGGTGAGACCCAAGAGCTCATTTCACCCAGGCCGTTGGTGAGATGTCAGATGATGTTTTCTATGCTGCAATGAATTCAGGGAGTTTCTCACCAGTTCCCTACAAAGAACAGGATCATGTCAGCCTAAGCCTTTATGCTCCTCCCTGCACCTAAGCATTAGGGATTTACCTGAGTGAGGAATGGTGATAGGGGTAGAGGTGGGATTGAGTGCGGGTCTCACTCTCTTCCATAGCTGTGAATGAAGCCTGCTAGTGATGGTAGGGTCCATAGCAAATGTCAGAAAGATGCTGCCGGTCTCTGCAACTCTCTCCCCCTCTCCTGCACTCTCCAGAGCAAGATAAACCTTTGACCATCTCCAGAGAAGCTCATGTCTGCAACTGATTCTTAGAATTTCTTAGATTCTTAGTTTCAAGGGGCATTGAAGGCACTCAGCCTCTTGCCAAAGGGCACATTGAGAAGATGAGTCTCTGAAATAAACCAAACAAGCCTTCACTGCTGGTGTGCAGGTCCATTCACTTGCCTCCTCTGAAGCAGAACTCCAGGAAGGCAGGTACTGGTTTCTCCTTCCCGATGGGAATAGAGGAGGCAGATTAAAGAGAAGAGGGGAAAAGAAATAATTTCACATCTGCTGTGGCGTGAACAAGAAAAGGTTCCTGACACCAACAAACTAATCAACGCTGAAAGCTTATGAGGTCAAGGTTTCCCTTTTTCTCTATTATTCTTTTGATTTTTTCTGACTGGCTGGGACTTTAGAGCTGCCCTGGCAAGTCTATAAATATAAAAGCCTTTCTTGCCTTCCTCTGTGGTTCACCAAAGACCATTTGAATACCTGTGGGGAGAAGTTAAAACTAAACAACACCAAAGCAACTCACAAAACCCGAGTTGTCCAGCTAATCTTCAATTGCTGACCATAAATTTCTGTAAGTCAGGCCCAAGAAGCTTGTCTCTGCTCAATGGGAAATAAGGAAGGCAGCTCCCTCTCCTGAGAGCAAGCCCTCTAGATTCAATGTTTCATGTGAAGGCTTATGGCCAGGACTACTAATGACAAGCAACAGGATGTGAGTTGTGCCTGGGGGTGGTGGCTGGGACCTTGAGGGATGAGCTCTGAAAATGTGGGCTACCTGGAGCACCTCAGTGCCTGTGACTCCTTTCCTGTGCTTCACAAGATGACGCTGAGCTACCTTGGTCAGCCACCAGAGTATGGCTGCTGAGAATTTCCCTGACCTGGCCACCAAGAAGAAGATCTCAGCCTTTGCAGAGTCTTTTCCATTGGCATCTATAGAGTGCAAAATGCTCCTGAAGGAAAGGAGGAGTGTTTATAAATCCCTTTGGTATGGCGGGGAAATGGCAGAGGATCTGAGAATATCTACAATTGGTGCTGCATGGGTAAAGTCTAGTGTCCTTGTCCTAATGTGCTACCCATGTCCTCTGCACTGCAGCACAGGGAACTTTACTCAGTGGTCTTTCTATGGCAAAGACAAGAGTGCTCCCTCCATCTTTCCTGCCCTTGGGCTCTCTGCTGGGCTCTGTGTTCCATCAATGCTCGGTTTGATTGAAAAGGGGAAAATAAAAATGCCCCATTCCCTTCCAAGGTCTGACAAACAGGAATCATAGCTGCAACATAAGCTTCTCTGATGGATTCTGCCTCAGCAAAATGAAATTAAGATTTCAGCAAACAAGTCCCAATTCCGTGGTAACAGTAGAACAAATGACATCTGATAATTGCTAACTTCTTTTGCTTATTCTTTGCTCTGTTCACCCCATCAGTCTCTCCAGATTATATTTTCAGCTGAGTTTAATGAACACCATTTATTAAACTAACACCAGGGTTCTGCTCTGGCCTCAGACAGATGTGCCTGCTAATATGAATCATTTTGTTAATTGGATTATTCTGATGGAGAGCGGATCCCTGCCACTCCGAGGAGCACAAACAAATGGGGAACAGCTCGCCTCCAGTTGTGACCAGCCGCTCTCTTTCATTAGGAGGCAGCTCCAGGCTCTGCAGGCAGCCTGGCAGGGTGCTGTCCCTACTGCTTCCATCAGCTAGCACTTCTGCTCTGTTCCCTTTCCCCCCTCATGTACAGAGAGAGCCCAGATCTCAGTGTGGCCCTCAGCCTGGCTTGTCAGTGGGACATGAGCATCACTGCTACCTTTCCTGTGTTTGCCACATGCACAGGATTCGCCTTCTTCTTTTCCATGGTGAACAGTTCTCTATCTGAATGCAAATCTGAACCCCTTAACCGTGTATTCTTCCCAGTGTGCCGTGTCTGACCTCCTTTTACATTGACACCTGAGTAAATGAATACTACTTATCTGCTCATGATCCTTCTTTACTCTGATCTTCTGCAATTATTTGGGCAAAGGGACAGGGATGATACACTTCTAAAGGCTTGTATTAATCAGAAAAAAGAGACAAAATCCATCTGAAATATCCCAAAGATGCCCTTAGTCTGTCGTTTGGGATTCTAGTGTTGAAAATTTTGGGTCAATCTCTGTAATACATTGTGTTCTGGCACCAGACATCCATCTATCTGTCTATCTCAATACAAATCCTACCTTCTGTGAACCATAAAACTCCTAGCAGAGTGACATTACCACTTCTCACATCGACAGAACACACTGAGCACACATAACTTGGGGAAAAATTACAGAGGCAATTTGAAAGATCAGAAGAGAAAAAGCTAAGATTTCTGCTCCCTGAACGTAAGTGGCCAAATCCCACATCAAGTCTTTAGCTGGCAAAAATCATCATCACCCCGTTAAAGTCTGCATTTTTTTCCCAGGTGAAATACAGGCCCAGCACTCCTCCAGCTAAATGTGATCCTCAGGACAACTTGTTTCAGAGCATTTCTGAAGGAAGAAATGATTTGCATTTTAATCCTAAGTAGCATCCTGGAGTTACTTCCAGGAATCACTGGTGAGTGCCAGAAACCAGTCAGAACGTCTGGCTGTGCTAAAAGAGAAAAGACCCCAAAGCCAGCTATAGTGCCAGTTCAATGCCTTTACTAACAGCCCTTTAATATGCTCTTCAACAAAGCCATCTACTGAGAAGTCCCACATTCAGGTTAAGTTTAGGAATGTTTCTCCAGGAATGGGGTATTCCTGTACTCTTGATGAGGGTCTGTACACCTTTCTCTAAATTGTATTATCCTGGTCTTCACGGGAACAGGAAAAAGACCTTTAAGAATTCCTGATGGGATTTTCTCTAACAAGGTCTGTGCAGTTTGCATCAAATAATGCCTTTGTAAGCTAAGAGCAGAAGACAGAAAGCACTCATATTGCCCCCCTACAGGAAGTGCCAAATCTCTGAAGAACTGACCTGTTAGAGCCCAGTTTCCTAAACAGGTGTTGAGCTGCCTGCTTGGCTCCCTCTCGCAGTGGACAGTCTGTTATGATGGAGCAATGTGTGCCATGCAAGCAGAATGCACAGAGGGTAATAAAGAGCATGAGCATGGAAAACATTCCTTTGTCATATGTCACAGGAGAAGGGATGCAACCTCTCCTGATGAGTGGAGATGCTTCAAGAGAGGAAAAAAAAAAATAGGATCTTTTCCAGGAAAGACAAATTTGTAGCTGACTGCACAGCCCATGGGTTTCATTGCCCAGTGATTTCCAAATCCTTAGAAATGAATGTAATGAAAACCTATTTCTTTAACAACAACCTGCTTTTTAAGACTGCCTTGACAAGCAGGGCCCTGGTCCACACCCAAATCAACCACAAGATGCCTGTGGGTTTCAAGTACTGGCCTCATATAGCCAGAAATCTTAAAGGTAGACATCTTGTTGCTGTGAGGATGTTAGTTATGCTGCTCTGCGTAGAATGGGTGCTTCAGGCAAAGCAGCTCTTAGATCTGCCCTAAGAGGAAAAAGGGGACATCTGAAGAGGTGAGGAGGGAGAATATCTCTCCCAGTAATGGAAGAAATCTTCTTTTAAAGAAGATCACTTGAGTATGCAACTGCAGCCTTCCAGGGATGCAAGAGAATTTCTTCTCTTTCTAAGTCATTGTTGTATGAAGAGATTTTTGAAATAAGCCATAGTGATGTATTTGGAGACAAGCATGTTCATCTCTTAGTTTCTCTGCTCTAAAAAGACCAGAGCATCCAGAATGGTGCCTTTGTGTTTCCCTCCAGAACTGCAAATAATTGAAACATCTCTGTTAGGAGAACATTTAGGGTCAAATAAGTAGCAGTGGGGCTGAATCCTTTGGCTGCCATAAATCAACGTCACTCCACTGACTTCAGAGGAGCAGGTGAGTGATGCTGCCTGAGAACTTTGGCTGATCGTGGCTGTGGTTAGTACCTTTCCAGGCAGAGCACTGAGTTCTCATTTAGTGTGCTTCTTGGCTGGGAAATGACTTGACTGCTGTTCTCCTTTCTCCTCCAGCTCGGCCTTCTACCAATATTTCAAAAATATTGGATGAACCTCAGCTAAGTGGAAAAATGAACCATTTGAAATAAACCCTGTCTCTTCTCTAGCTGCAGTCGCAGGGCAGGATGAAAGACACATGAGAAACAGGGTTTGCACCGTAAACCTTCAATTCTCTGCTACAGCTGAATCAAACACTTCAGAGACCAGTTTTGATATTCACTTGTATCTGGCCGAAGTTACCGTACCCATGAATTATTCAAATATGCAATTATTGCATTTGATGTATTACTGGGTATAACGGTGGGAATGAGAAACAGTGTTCTAGTGCAGCTGATTGTATATGCCTTCCAAACTATAAGGACATCACTTTAAGGTGCTCACAGTGATGGAGCACTCTGCAACCCTTTATTAAGATTCCTGCCAACTCCTGTAGCAGTTTTCCCCTGCCGAGTAAATTTCATGGAGTTTTTTAGCCTCCCTTTTCTTTATACCTACAATGTAAGTGCCAAACACTACCCCATACAACCTCAATTCATGGTTCTGCAGCAGCTTTCAAAGGTCAGTGGCAAAGAGATCAGATACTTTTCAGCCTACTGATCAATGATGCACAAGTGACCTGTGTCCTGTGAACCATGTGTTGGAGCTAACTTATAATGTTAACTTTATTGAGAGTTTCCAGTTTCCTGCATTAACCTTCTCTGCTAATTCACTTTTCCTCAGGGCCAGAGGCTTGTGCCCTGCCTTTGGCCTATACTATCCATATCATCTTTATTTGGACAAAAAAGCATGCTCATGACACTGATGTTTTCTTTTGACTAACCACACCAGAGACAGATTTACCAGCTTTCAAGCATATGAAGCATAAGGTCGTCTTAAGAACATCTCTTGCCTGAAGTCCTGAGTCCTAGACCTTTATGGTTTCATACACTGAGCTTCAAACAATTTGCCCTTTTGCTCTCTCCCTAAGTACTTGCATTTGCAAACTGATAACTTGCTTCTTTCCTGTCTGCTCTTTTTGTGTACTGCTCTCCCCAGCGTCCCAGTATCAAATGATTTTGCTGACTCTGCTCTTATTCTAAGGTCCTTTAGGAAAATGACCACACTTGTTTTTAAACCTCACCTAGGATTACCAATAGCCTCTTATGTGGTGGGTTTCCTTCCCCCTTCTCCCCCCTCCAGTTCTCTTTCTACCTATTTTATTTAGCAGAGGGTTCATTCAGTCAATGTTTGCTGCTGCTGGAACAAATGTTTTAGCTCTGGGTGTCTCCTGTGTTTTTCTGTTTCTTGGCTCTCATTTCAAGTCATGGCTGCTTAAAAAATCTACCCTCTTTTCTTGTATTTCATAGCTTTTCGACAAGTTGCAGTCCCTCGTGCAGTGCCCCAGCAAATCTCTATGTTGGATGAACCTAATAAAAAAGTTCCTTCAAAGGCTACTGTTTTCAGATTACTGCAGCTGCCCATTAACTGACACAACCAAAGTTCACACCATTTAACTCAGAAAGGCTTTAAATCTAACCTTCTCTGGTAATTTATGTTACACGGTCCATATGAGATCCCATAGTAATCTTGTTGGTCAATTGGCCAAATATAATACTGCCACCCTCTAGTCAACCCTGGGGCTTTGGGGGTTTTGCTGTTGGAAGCCTTCAGATGTGGCACAACCATACCAAGCTCATTGTCTTTTCACAGTAGGGACAACTCAGCAGGCTCTTTGCTGGCTGAGTCATTGGGAAAAGTTCTCAGAAGACTCTAAAAGTTTACTTTAGAGCATTAGGACCAACAGCATCACAGTGGGATGAGAAATGAGAGTCTGCTCCTTATCTATTATTTAACCCTGAAATAATTGCATTATCTAACATTTTGAAAAAATGGGGACATGGGTTTTAATGAAGAATTCATGCTCTGAAGTGAAGGAAAGTGTTATGGCATTGCATTGTGCTGCTCTATCACTCTCATGACAAATAGTGCGGATCAGTTAGTGACCTACATGGACTCATTTAGATGCAAACACAGCAATACTCCTGAAAAGCTGCCCTGCTTTGAGGAAGAACAAGTTCCAAATATTGCTGAATGGGATTCAGTCTCAGAGCAGTAATTACTGATTGTAATTTTGGAGTAAATGCAGTAATTAATTATTGTCGTTTTCCATCAGTGCATTATATTGTGTGCCAATCTTAGAATAACTACAATAATTAGCAAATGGGATTTTGCATGCTCTGGTATGGAAACTGTGTTTTGTAGAACAGACATGAGAATTTTACTATAATGAAGTTATTAATAATTTAAATGGGCAGACAGGTTAAAAATGATCAGCCGGAGAAGAAGAGGGTTTCCTCGTCAGTTTTGCGAACACCTTCAGTAGTTCTGTTTCAGCCTTCTCCAGTAACACTCACTTTCATTCTTTCATGTATAAGCACAGTAGCACAAAGTTTAGGCTACAAACACAGTGAAGGATGTTAAATTTAATCACAATTGTCAATGGAAATTAAAAGCAAAAGTAATCCAAAGAAAACAAAAAAATATTGGCTGAGTTGATGTTTTTCAAGTACCTAAACAGACTTTCCCAAACGAAGCTGTGCTGATTCCGTTCTCACTTTATTCACTCATACTAAAGCTTGTGCGGGAGAACTGTTTTGATGTAATTATACTAGTGCAGATTTCCATAATGTAAGCAAATCCTAAATGATCTAAGTAATGACTAAAGGAGGGAAACTACTATAATTTGTACAGGGGGAAGAGAAATTGGTTAGCATGACTGTAGGAGGCATAACTACAAGAAATGGTATTAGATCCTGATAAGGATATTAGTGTGAATCTTAAGACAAACAGCCTAAAAGAAAACAGTGAGATCAATGCAGCTGCAGAATGGCCTCTAACTGGAAGCAATGCAAGCCTGTCTGAGAGGTACAAGGAACCAAAAATTCAGTAAAAAATACTCTTTCACTAAGCTTGGCATTGAACTGATCTAAAATGACAAAAAACTACCTGAAATTCTCCATTCACAATCGTGTTGTTTATGGGCATTTGGATTTTTCTTGTTTGTTTTAATTTTGGCTGATCATATCTGCTTACTTTAAAACAAGGTGGTTTGGTTCTTTTATCACAGCACAGAAAAAGGAAAATGGAAAGTTTTCCAGTTTGGTAAACAATGCATTCCAGTGCAAAGAAAAGAAACCAAACATTTCCTCTGGGAATAAAATATCACCTATTCCAGCCAGCTGCAAAGACAAGCATCTCACACCATCTACAATAAACTACACATCAGCTCATGTTCAGGAAGCTGTGAAGGAGGACCTGGACATTGGGGTTTTGTATTTGAGCTTTGGCCTGTTATTTCCCCTGGCATTTTGGAGAAGCAGGTTGCCTGGATAATGCATTCTTCTGGTGTTTTGACGCTACTCGTAGAAGCACAGCTGAAAAAAATAGATTACTGCTGATAATTTTTTACACTGTTCTGCTTCACTTTTGCCTCACTCAGTTTTCTTCACTCACCCTCCCTTTGTCTCACTCTGTTTCATACCAGTCAGCGCACCAGGTTAATCCCAAACAGATTTATCTCCATCTTCAGCTTCAAATGAAGCCTCAACAATCAAGTATCTATCTGAGATGGTAAATAACACTTTGCTAATGATCAGTCACTGCAGTGAAACCGCAGAAGGGGAATGGTCAGGATTTTTTCTGCTCTTCTGTGCAATGTCTTTTATCAATCTATCAGCTAGATGCTTCTGTGCTGCTCTGTGAAGTCCTTAACACTGGATGAGTTATGAGACTTTCTAGGCAATATTGTCCTATCGTAGCTCCCACTGACTTGGCATGGATGTGGCACTGGGGAACTAGCTTCAAGACCCAGTGTATAGGGCTGGAATCACATGGATCACTACTGCTCCCATGGGGATGATCAGAGGAGCTCATCTTTCTGCTTGTCCTAGTTGTCCTCCATGATGCTGACCATGCAGAGGGCTCACACATGCTTCTTGGCACATCACAGAGACCCTTTCAGTGTTTGACAGCAAGCTTAGGTAACTTGCGATGAAAACAAGAGACTTCAAATCACTATGGCCAAGACTGCTTATGTCTCCCCCAAAAAAGCACATCCAGAGCAAAAATTGAGTGAAGATCTTTCTTGGTTAGGAAATAGCACTCTGGTGGATTACATCAAACTGGGTGCTTCTTGGTTTTTTTATTGGCATCTTCTAATTTTTGGAAAGGAATTCAATTCTCTTCCTTAGAAAAATCTCAATTAAAAGGTTTCTTGAGCATCTTCTTGAAGCACGCGAGTAATTGCTCTGATGTCAATATGGTTATGTGCATGCCTCAGATTGGAATTAAGGACCCTGAAGAGCTGTGACCAAAGTAAAATTAGTTAAAAAAACATACAGGAGTTATTGTATTTCTGCCAGTTAAGGGAGCTGCCTGCTCTCAACCTTTGCAGTAGCTATCTATTCTGAACCCATGGGACTAGCTGCCTTCTGTCCTAGCGTGTTTTAGGAAACTTCTTGTTGCATTAATGACACTGAGTGGGCAAGTCAGAGACTTCCAGTGGTATTTTGGAGCCTGAGTGGAAGCTGCGCATCAGAACAGCTATGGAGGTACAATAACACTGTGCTGAGCCAAGCTCCTGCAATGGGCTAACTAAGGTGGGAGTCTACAAGAGAAGGACCTGTGATCTGCATTTACCCCATTTCAGTAGGGACTGTACCTCTAATAAAGGCTCCTATAAGCAGAAGATGAGAGTGATCTGGTGGTAACAACTTAACTGATTTTGCTGGATAGCAAGTTACTAAAATCCAAGTAAAATCCAGAAAACCAAAAGGACTTCCTATCTAAGAGTCAGCAATTGAAGACTGTTATCCAGCTCTGCAGAAGCAAAGAAAACAAATGCCCAAAGAGAGATACAGAATTTTACTGCCATTTTACCAGCTGATTCCCTTTTGTATTATTTACTAGTGAAAAAAAAACCCAAACAAACCCAAATGACAAATCTGATTTCTACTACTGATTCATCTTTTCTTATACAAAACAAGTTGAGACCTCAACAGCAGCCTGATCATGAAAAGGTAGACACAGAGCACTTCATAATGATCCATGATAATGAAAACACTGTATACTCATACCAGTGAATCTTTAACAACATATGTGTCTACAGCTCTCCAGTTTCTTACCTGACCTTAAGAAACAAGCATATATTCAATGATTACAGCTATGCTATGCTATAACATTATTGCTTGGCACCAGACTAGGGGGCACTTCTGTTCCTTGATCCCTTTGCTTGTGTTATAGAAAAATTTCCCCGACAAAGACAGTCCCTGCTACAACAAAATTGCATGCATGCATCTCCCACTCTCCCCCGGCAAAACCTGCAATAAAAAGCCAGTCTGATGAAGCAAAAAAGCATCTGGATATGGAAACGTATTTTGGTTTCAAGCTTCCAAAAGGCCTTGTCATGAGAAAGGAAAAGAGGAATTTGAAGAGGGAAAATGCATTGATAGTTATCTTCATATAGTCACATATAAAAGAGAGTCTGAACTACGGAACCCGCATGTTGCATGTGCATCTAATATGTTTATTAAAAGGCTTCTTAATCTGCTTCATGTTGCTTTCAGGACAGCATTTTTTCAAAGATATTTTCATCCCATTCTTTAATTCTCCATGGAAAGGGTACTGCTTTGAAGACTGAAACAGTACATTTTAGAAAGACGCTGGAGAAAACAGTGAAAAATTTGAACACTTCATAGTTCTTTTGGAAGTTTGAAGATAAGATTTCCTGCCTATACCTTAGATAGGTCAAAAATGTTCTGAATCAAAATCACTGAATCTTAGACATTACAGTTCTAATGGCCTAGGAAGGTCACCTAACCAATCTCCCTGTCACTAATTTGGGAGTATAAACTGCTTGTTGGAGTTTACAGTCACCCGGGGTGCTTGGATTTATTGTGAAATCTTTAGTATAGAAGTTTCAACAACAGGGAGACTTCCTGTCCCTGTGAAAAAATCATGCAATTTTATAGTTCTGTTTCTCAAATAATTTTCTAATGGAAAATACAGCCAGTAATGGAAAATATTTCCACTTTTGGAAACATCTCCGTTTTTATTATTGGGATTCCAACACAACAGGCTGCTGCTTCTGATATTTTTGACAGTGTTAAATGTATTAGAAGTTCCCTTGGAGCATCAATCTGGCTCCTTTCCAATAATACAGAGTGCATGAGTCTAACAATAAGACCCTTGTTCAGATTTGTCTAGGTCCTCAGTCAAGCAAATCTTCCTTGCCTTTGTTTGGGTTTTATCTACACACAGAAGTTAATGCTAACTGAGGAAGAAGTGAGCATGGATCCTTCTATTTATTTCTTGGTCTTGGGAAGAAAGTAATTAGGGGTTATTTAGTTGTCAGGGAGACATATTTACATAAAGTTATAATGCTGGGATGAAATTGGATACAGACTATACTGCATGAAGAATGAGGAATGCTTTGAAACGTTTGCAGCACAGAGCTATTGAGACAGACACTGTCCCAGACCAGTCACCTGGGATTAAACTGCAGCTCAGTTCCATCTCTTAATTGCAGATTTTCTTCAGCCACCAGAAATGCTGTCTTTGGCTGAGGAAGCGGAATCAAGACAGCTTCTGGCTCTCCTCTAGTGACAAGGAAGACTTTCTAGAGATGTAGGATGCCCCTGGGGTGGGAACTTAGCTCATTCCATGTTAAGCATCCTTCCACCTCTTTCTCTAAAGAGACGCACGCACAAATGGTTCCTGGTTTATGTGTGCATGCGTATTTGTGGAGTGTGGCTCTAGCCAGAGGCCTCAGTGGAAAAGGTAGAAGCTAGAGAGTCACAGAGTTTTTTGAGGGTCTACAACACAAAGAGAGGCTACAACCATAGCTGACACCTCTTCCCCGTGCAGTTACCTGTGCTAGTGCTTTGTATCCAGTGGTTCCCACAACTCTTCAGTAGGGACGGTTAGCATCCTTTGGCCTCTTCAGCTGCACCTTCAGCCTCTTCATGCCAATTTGGAAGCCATTCATAGCCTGGATAGCAGCTTGGGCACTGGCAGGATTGTCAAAACTCACAAAACCTGTTGAAACATGAGGCAAGGCAGGGGACTTAATGATCTGAAGGGAGCCAAGGCAAGTACATGCAACGACCACTGAGAATGAACATGGGGAAGGGGTGAGGGCGGTGGGAGGGAGGGATTAAGCAGGGAGGAGGGTGGCCAGGAGAGTGAGGAGAGGATGGTTGCCAATGGGGGACAAAAGGTAGGAGGGGTTGTTACAGATCAGGGTCCCAGGACATACTGCTGGTCTGAGTGCCCGTTTGGACACAAGACTGTGTGAAGCACAAGGATCCAAATGTTGGTGCCACAGTACCAGAACACACAAGATTTGGGTCACATTTGAGCTGTGGTGTCAGCAGATATGATGCATGGTCTCAAGGAGCTCTGTCTTGTTCTTTGTCCCCTCCATCATGACTGGGGTAAATCTATATACCCTCCTTCACACAACAACATAACCTTTCCTTTGCCTTCCAATACTCACTATGAGGGGAATCTGATATACCTACTGCTACATCTCTATTATGGCAATATAAGTAAAATGTGAATTTAATAAGTTCTCCATTATGGTGTTCATTGGCATGAATAGTTTGATTGTTGGCCACTTAAGCAATATGAGGAGCTTTATTAACTGGCAATTTCTGCAGACTTTATGTTGACTTTGCAGTTGAGAAAGATGAACACTGCTGCTTTCCTAACATGGTTTCCATAAGCAGTTTCACATCCTGCCAGCAAATCATCCAATCAGCCATGGAGTGTACCCAGCAGTAGTGACTGAATATTGTACCTGCAGGCCACCTGAAATGACATTCTTTGTTTCAATGGAAGACTTACTTTCTGGAGATCAGAAGATCCAAGATAGGTCAGAGCCACACAGGATGCAATACATCCAGTGCATGCAGCTTTGGGAAGGGTGTTTGGTTTGTTCCTTTTTTGTTTGTTTTGTTTTCTTTTTTTGTTTGTTTGTTTTTTGTCCCTTATGTTAGCTCCAGAAAAAAGCCTCATTTGGCCAGACTGTGTATAACTTTAGCTGGAGTGACCATGGGTCTGAGATATTAGTGAGGCAGGGGGGCATCACACTGTATAAAAATTGCCTCTTCTACCATTGCCAGAAATGTCCCTGTGTGCCAACAGTATTTCTGAGCACAAATCCTGGTAAGACTAGCCTAGACCAGCCTGTGCTCCAGACAAAGCCATCTGTTTTCCCACCCCTGCAAAGCTCTGGCGGCACAAATCAACCCTAGGAACTCAGTGCATCTCAACAGACAGGCTGAAATGAAGAGACAGTTTGAGAGCCTTTCACAAAGCTAATGCTGAGCATTTGCTGCCAGGTATACACCTGCTCCAGACAACCAGGCATGGCTTACAGCCTTGGGCTTTACTGCAAATACATTCAGCAGCACCTCCTCCAGCACCTCCTCCATGGTCTAGTTCCTCCTAGTCTCACAGATGACACAGGGTAGCTTCCATTTGCAAAAGACACTTCTCACTCTCGCATTAAAGCTGTACTCCTTGCTTTGGCTAATGGCATTAGTTTATGAGAAATCATAAAACTTACGGTCCTATCCTCAAAGTGAGACAAAGAGGTTTACTGTGTATGGCAAATGTGGTTTTAAAATGGAGGCCCACAGAATAAACAGGCATCCCTCTTTGTCCTCTCCTTGAAGCCAAGGATCCAAGTAATTGGCTGTCCATGCAGCTTTCCTGCCAGCCACCTGGATGAGGAGGTACCAACACTGCAGCTTGAAGACATGAGCAAAAGTGTTGCTCAAGCCTCGCAGCAGTCATCAATCTCCAGACAGAAAACTGGAGAGTTATTGTGAGTAATGAGCTGTAGTATTATTCAATGGCAATGGATCTGCTTTTGCAATCACTTTTTAGCCAGTAAGCACCTGGTAATGTTCCCAGTGTACAAATGACTAGCAGAATAATCTATTAGTCAAGAAGGTCCTATGACTTGATCTCAGCAAAAGGAATAAACTAAACACCTCCTGATTTCACCTGAGTTGATTCAGTCTTTAAATACTGCTGGAAGTGTCCTTGTTAATGTTTTACTTGAACATAAACTTGAAATCTGCAGTCTAGCTACCCCCCATCTTTCAATATAGGATGTCGTGAAAATCAGTTCTTTTTAAAAACACCTCTGGATTGCTAATACTCCTGTCCAAGACCTATCAACTACATCTATAAAAGTAAACTAAAACTGTGCCAGGGAAGTTCAGATAAACTGGAAACAAACCTTCTGTATGACTAAATTTTTAAAAAGGTCCTTGCCATAGTTTTGTCTTGCTCCTAACTATAAACAATTCCTGGACAAAGTCTGACTATTAGCGCAGAACAGAGACTACTTTCAGTAGTTAGCTTGGATGTGGCTGTGATATTCTGGAAAGTGAGAGAATTTAATAGTTTGGGTGTGGGACATTCTGAGCCAGCTGGCCCCAATGCTAGCGGAAAGTGCCAGGTATATTTACTTTACTAATATATACACAGCTATCAGATATCAAAGCCGAGCTGGCTACAGCTTATATCCTGTCTGTATGGAACCTAGCTTGCCTGGGAACTTTGATTTCTGCTCTTTAATTTCCACAGGTCCTGTTGCAAGGCACGTCCTACTGACAAAATGTATACATCTAGAGTGTGTCTACACATACTTTCGTTTGTGAGCAAGCCATCTTGGGATCCTAAAACAATGAGTGTAGGTCTAGCTAATATAGTCACTGAAGTATAGGATATGAAGTAGCTGAACAGCTGCTCTAGATTTCATGACACACCCTCTCTGAAATATTCTGAATAGTGAATGACATTTATTAAATGTCATATACATATTTTGAAAGACAAAGTGAAACCAGACTTTTCATATCAGCTCACCTTTTGGGCATATACAAGGAAGAAGTCAGTGGCAGTGCTGGGGTAATGTTTGGATGCGATGATCTGAGATGTCTTTTCCAACCTACTTGATTCCATGGTTCTATGATTTCTTTCTTTTTTCAGAACATTCCTAGATGTGCCTAAATGAATCAAGTTCCATTGGCTGTGTAGCAGCCACCAGCGTTGACTGCAATGAAAGCTGACATCTAGCTTGAATCTATTGTGGGACTTGTTTCTGTAGTTGGGAGTGATGTCTCGAGGTAGTAATATGCAGTTGACTAATGCCTAGGTGAGTCACTCCTGAAAATGATGGTAATTGCTGAATCAAACTCCTAATGCATGCAAACCCCACCAGAAATGCTGCCAAGTTTGATAGAAATCCATTTTTGCCGAGACTGGACATTTAGTTGGGTCATGAGCCCTGGTGCTGGGATGCTGGTACAGTTGTACCTTTGTAAAAAATTTGCCTTCATATAAGCTCGCAAAGCTAAAATAATTTTTATCATCACTTTGCTTTCGAGATGGAATTCTAAGGCCACTTCCTCACACTGTGCAAAGCTGTAAATAATGCAGCATTTTAACAAATGGGACTAATAAGAGAGATCAGAAGTGCATTTGCTCACTATATTTCATTTGGACCAGATAATGAAGCTGAGAGTTGTACTCTGATGCTATTGGTATTAGTTACCTATGGATTAGGACCACATTTGGGTTGTTATTTTTTTCTCCATAGTTGTCCTGATATCCACTGCTATAACATAAAAATCTCCACTGGCTAGCTGCTGAGGTCTGGGGGGCTGGGGTGAGAGGGCAAATGCCAGTAATTGTGCGTCTTTCTTGTGGGCCCATCCTAGGGACAGAGCAGCTAATTCCTGTGTCTTCATTTCACTGTTTTAGTTTCAAGAGGCTTGACATGCTCAGATGTTGTTGGTGCACATGGCTCTTCCCCTTTTCCTGTTATTTATGTGGAGTTCTATTTCATATTGTTGAAAGAATTTGGATGGACTCCAAAAGGAAGAAAAGCTATGCCTTGTTCTGAGAGTTGGGATGTCACAGTAATAAGGGATAGGCAGAGAGGCAGACCGACAAGCTGTGCTGACAATATCATATTCCTTTCTCTTTACAGGTCAAATACCTACTGGTATATTATATGTCTTTGTTGTTGTGATATGCAGTATTGGCTGTTAACTCTGTTTCTCCACGTCAAAATCAGCAGTGTTAATGGTGCTACACTGGTTTAAATATGCATGGCAAGGAACAGAATGTATGTAGTGGGAAAATATCTTAAACACTTGCTTTCTGAATGGCTTTAATGTTTGAGACCATGAGTATAGGGCTCAAAGCATGTTGATAGTACTACAGTTAAGAAATCATCTGCATTTTGAATGCTGCCCCTGCATTGTTATCTGCCTCTTGAAGGACAAAGAGAAAGGGAGAGGTTAAAAAGCTTGAAGCTGTTCCTGTGCATCAGTTAATTAATAATCAGAGAAATACATGTTCTGGTCTGAAGATGGTTGGTAGGAGGACAGGATTTTGTGATAAATCTATTTTATGGGGGGGATGTTGTTTTTTTTTCTCTCCACCCCGGGATTATGTAAAAAGGCTGTTCTAATAAATGATTTATCAGAGCAGCAAAGAATGAAGAAATCTGCTAGGACTGCAGCTCTGGTTATCTGATCTTCCTGATTCTGCAAGGCATCTTCCAGGAAGCTGCTGACGTTGGAGCCTATGACGTCTCCTGGCCTGTCCTTTTCCTGCATGGCTGTGTAAATGATTAGTGAGCAGAAATTGGGGTAGCATCTTGGAGGGCGCTTTCACCCCCTTTCTTCCACAGGAAGTCTCAGTCATGGAGCATGCAGGCCATGACATTAGCATGATCAGCAATGGGTTTATAGAATCAAAGTAAAGTGTAACTAGGTAAACTAGTATTACTCAAGAGGTGTTTTTCTGTTTTTAATCAGCAGAGATGATAAAGGAGGGAATTAGCAATCTATCTCAGAGTGAACTTGAAGACTGTTTTGCAATTGTAAACTTTCCATTCGCAGTAAGTAGTGTCTCTGCATAGCCATGAATTAGTTTGTGCACTAAATGCAGTCTTGAATGAGCACATTGTTAAGTTCCCATGGATCCTTAACTGGTCTTTCTGAGTTTGCTGTTTCTCTTTGCATGCAGCAAGGAGAATTAGTGGTTAATGTGCGAAACAGCCTTTTGATGGTTTGCTACCAGGTTAGAATAACATGTTGCCTCTCTTCAGCAGAAGCTTTGCTCTGGAGGAAGCCCAGCGACTGGTAACTACATTGAGCTTTCCCTAAATCAAAAGTCAAGACCACAGTGGATGGCAGGTCCAGATGCAAGCTTTTGATCCAGAGTCCTGAAATGGGGAGCACATGGTCCTATAGCAGGTCCACTCATGTAGCTAGGCTGGTCTCAGGCAATGGAAAGGAAAAGAGGAACCTCAAATAAGCATTTAACTTGTTTTAAAACTAAGCAGGGTTATTTGATTCATGTTCCAAATACTTGCTGTATACATGTTCCAGATACTTGCTGTATACATGTTCCAGATACTTGTTTCAGATGTTACCACCTCAGAGAAGCACTTTGAAAGAGATTGCAACAGGAACAAATAGATATCAGTGCCCGCTAGCTTTTTTTAGGCCAGAGATATATATTCTGATTCTGTCAGTATATTTGCCTGAGTGCTATGGGGGATCTTTCTTGGCACTTCTTGTTCCTCCAGTTATCGAAGTTACTGAGGAGAAGGTCTCATTCTTCTGAATTTTTCCCTCTTGTCATGCAACCCATGTTCATTTCATGAGATGGAAATGAGAATAACCGAAAAGCAAGGACCCTCCTGTCAGCCTGTGGAAGGCAAATTCCCACGTGGTAAAAAAGAAGAAATGACATGCACAAAGGCTGGGTACTAGCATAGGAGAAGCCCATGTCTCTTGCTTCCCTTGCATTATAAGTGGACCTACCCAGGACGTAAGAGGGGACCTCAGACAGAATACTGAGATGGAGTAAGCTGCAGAAAGCACAGGAAATTGGTTGTACCTGAGGCTCTGCTCCTTTCCTTCCCCAAAACATTTGAGTTAGCAATTAAGTTATTAGTTATTAATATAATTAGTTACTAATATAACTGTCCCTTTAGTGCATGGTTTCCTTGCTTTGGTTGCTAACTCGCGAAGGGTGAGATCTAGGAACATCAGGGAGTTATTTGCTGCTGAGAGAGCAAAGAGAATGTTCAAATCCAGGACTCTTCTCTGCTCCCACCCTTGCCCCCCATCAGAACCTGGCCACCTACCCCTCAGCACTGCCTTGCTACTTCAGTCATTTTATTCCAAAGATTGTTAATTTCTTTTACTCCATGGTTTGGGTTTATTTTAGTTTTATCAAAGAATGGAGGTTTTCCTTTAATTGCCTTGCAAGGTCTTTACCGTGCTGTGTTCTTTACATGATGTACTAGCTGCTGTCTTGCAATTTTCTAGTTCTGTAAAGAATTTCAGGATACAATCTGTGTGTAAGTAGCTCTATAATGTATGTGTGCATTGGAAGGTATTATTTTGTAAGGTGATTTATGGGCACTGAAACACTCAATAAAGTAGGATGTCTGCAGACCTACGGCATAGCACTTTAGCTGTGTTCCTGTGTCTAATAGTGTTGTATGACTTTTTGGAATATTTAAGTTCCCACTGATGTTTAACCATGTCCTGGTGAGATCCACCTATCCAGTTATCCACCCATCCATCCATCCACCCTTTTTTTTTATGTATGAACAGTCAGTAACTGGTAACTATGCTAAACAACTATTACATTTGTGGGATGAGATAATTGGAACCTTAGACTATTCAAAGAATTGGTTTTGAAATTTACTGAACAATTAATGTTCATTTTAGAAATTTATGGAATATTAGAAAACCCTCAAAGTGTTCCATAAAAAAAATCTATTACTAATTTTTAAGGATGTAAACTAGATGACCTGGTAAACTTATTTAATCTTTCATAAACTTAAGTAAAATTATGAAAATTTTGATATGAGATGATATGGCAAAGAATTGAAGGGTGTACAATTAATCCAGTCACTGTGGTTTCATGGAAAATAACATGTATCAAATGAAACTCGTTGCATAAAATTGCAAGTTTGGTTAATAAAGTAGGTTTTCTTAGAGTATACTTAAACTTTTCTGTAGTATTTGAACCTTTCTTTATAGAAAATGAAAGCAGCCCATATCAAATTTCTTAAGAATTAGATAATAGAGCACAAAAAAATTGGAAATTGTGACTTACAATATTGATGAATTTCTAGTAGGCTCCTCCAGGAGCATGCTGAAAGCTCTGCTCTATTCAGTTTTCTAACATTACTCAGAATACATCAGAAGTAATTACAGGTAAAATTTGCCAATCATACAGAAATAGTGAAGAAGTAAATTATGACAGTAATAAGCCATGTTGACCTGGGTCACTGTGGAGGATGGACTTAGTGTTCATTTTAATCCAACCAAATGCAAAATAAAGTATGCACAGGAGAAATCAAGTGGGTCACTCATAAGAAGGGGAAATCTTCAACAGAAAACAGCGCTTCTAGGAAGAACATGGGTGTCATGATAACAGCCAAATATGAGCTCTCAGGATTATGTTGAAATATTCAGCACAGCCTTGGGATGAAGGCAGTCTGTGGGGAATATTCTCTGTAAGTAGGAAGGTGATGTTACCTCTGAGTACGGCTCAGGAAAAATCCTTAGTGGAATTCTGCATTTGGTTCTGGTGGTTTTAAGAATTATTCAGAACCATAAGAGTAATTCTAGATCTGAAAAAGTAATGAGTTTATCGACGAGAAGGTTAAAAAATCTTCTGACCATAGTCCATATACTATCAATGATTTTTAATAGAACATGTTATGTTTTTTAATATAGAAAAAAAAGGGCTTGAAAATTTCTTCTGCATGGAAGCAGACGTTTGACAAATTTAAAATGGAAATAAGACACTGAGTCTGCATTTTTTAAATAGTGAAGGTAATTAACTATTTTGGAACATCTTGTTTAGCAGTAGGGGTGGAGCACCTATCAAATGAAATCTTGATTAAGAGATTTTCTAAAAGGGATGCTATGACTCAAGCAGAAGGTTTGAACCTGTCACATGAGCTGAGGTATCTGGCATATGTTATTTCAGAGTTCAGTCCAAAGGATCAGAATGGTCCCTTCTGATCCTGCATATCTGTCTGTCTATTGTTCATTTCACATTTCAGATATTTAGACAAGCAATTCTTGCCTACTAATCTGGCATGGACTCTAGTAACAGTCATGATAGAGGTGACAATTGATGTTAATGCCGTATAATAAACGGCCCCAAAGTGTGGGCTGCAGACCACTGAGACAGCTGACTGGTACTCGTTCTTCATCTTGCTTCCAGCTGAGACAAACTGAACAGATGGGAAGGGGAGATTAAATGAAGAGTGAAAGTAGATGGCATGATTAACTTTCTCTAAAGGTCAGAACACCCAGTGCAGAAGGTAGCTTGATATACACTAGCATCTTCCTTATGTCACCTTCCCATCTTGCCATGCATCAAGCTACTTCTATAGGTTAAGGCAGGGTGAGCTAGAATGTGCAGAGAAGTGCTCCCTGTTACTGTGCGCTATCAGTTGGAAGTTTTCCAGATAGAGCCTCAAACAAGCAGTATCTTCTCTGAAGAAGGTTGAAGGCTGTAGATGCTGACCCTGAATATGGTGGTTCAAGCCAAGAAAGAATTTTCTTCCTATGAGTGTTGTCTTTTACAATGTGTTTGGTTTTGGGGTTTTTTCTGTGGGTTTTTTTGTTTGGTTGGTTTTGTTTGTTTTTATACAGAAATTACTGTCATGACTCACATTGAAAGTACAAGAATGAGATTCAAGATTAGAGTAGAATTTTGACTGTTTAAATTACTGCATGGTCAGATCTAAGGTTTTGATTCACATGCACATCTAGAACCAGGGCTCCTAATCAAGAGCAGCTTTTTCTAAAGAGACATAAAACCAGTAAAAGTCTGATATAGAAAACTACAACAGATTTCTCATCCTAAGAATGGAGCTAACACTAAAACCTCATCTTTTTCATTTAAACAGGGCTTGTTTAAAGGATGAGCAACTATTTGTCTGATTCTGTGGACAGTGGCTCTACCTGTTCTGATAAGTAGGAGTTGAAGTAAGTCATCCACTGAATAAATCTAGTAAGTGAAGGACTCAGGCTTCAGCCATTCTTGGGAGACCCCATGAATCAAATATTGGACCAACATGTGCTGTGGACAAGAAGCATTGTGGTTCTTCTAAAGAAAGCATAATGTTCCAACCTAGATGGTGGTGATGGTCTTCCTTACAAGGAACAAACTAGCCAGTGAGGAATTACTCATAGATAAATGAATAGTATTTGGTCTTCCTTGAATGACGATTAGAACTGCAGCGATTTCCTACCTGCTTTCAGAAATGGAAAGAACTCTTCTTAACTTGCTTTCTGAGCCTTCCTTGCAAATATCTGATATCATCATAAGTCAATATAAGGTTTATGGGGAAAGTACGTGTTTGGAAAAAGCAGATGAACTTCTGATGAGACAAGTCCATATCTTTGCCAGTGTAAAACTAGAAGCAAAGAATGAGCTTAGTGTGTTTTTTACAAGAGTTAGGAGTGGGATTTAAGTAAGTGCTTTGTTAAGGATGCACTGCTAAGTCAAGATAAAGATTATTTTTACATTGTATTTGTTGAGCCTTATAATATAAATAAGATGAAAATAACTACTGAAGCTCTCACCAGCCATGTCACAATCCATTTCTTATCTTAATACCTTTGCTCCCAGGTTCCCTCTTGGATAACACTCTTTGTTATTTGTGGCTTCTTGAAAGAAGCCTTGTACACTTCAGCTACTGAAATGTCTGATTGTCCTTCTTGGTCTATAGGAGACAAGAATCATAAAAGGTGACCTTCTTTTTCATAATATTTTATAGTGGGGAAGTAAATTCCTTCCTGGGCTGATCAAGGAATAAACAAACAAAGCAGCCACAAAACCCTCCAAGGAAACTAATCATGAAGATGCACTGTGAATTATACTGCTGACTAGTGACTATTTTTTGTCAGTTCTTTCATGTCCTGGAAAGTCTCTGAAATAGATCCATTCTTGGTGTGGCAAAGTACAGAATCTCCTCACTTTGCTCCTGATGATCATGGCTTAGATGGATGACTAACCACTTCTCCCTTTTATGTTGTGGCACAACTGATACCTCATTATGGGTAGGTTGAGGCAACCCAATAAATATAGAAAGACTTGGAGCTTCTCTTGTGGGACAGTCTGGAAGTTCCTGTTCAGAAGCCAGAAATAGTGATGAATAGTTTTTGGCCATGTTTTTCAAACCAATGCTTAACTTTCTATAAAGGCCACTGTATGAAAACCAGTTAACAAAACTAAATGTGAAAGAAACTTCTCATACATGGTGAGTCATTGGGAAAGAAAAAGAAAGAAAAGATTCCCTGTCTATTCCAGAAGGTTGTGAACTGACACTGAACTATGCTGGGTACCAAAAAGGAGAAAGAAAAGAGTTAGACAAATACTTTTTAAGCTGGAGGTAACATACTGTTCCAGATCTAACCAGCTGTTACATCTGTGGTCCTTTCAGCGTGAATGTTTTCAACTACCCACAATAGACAGGGAAATGGTTAGCTGGCTTCTTCTGTTATCAACATCAATGGGAATGAAACACCTTCATATTACAGTGTGGGTGTTGATAAATTCCTGTGGGTCTGCCAGCAGAGCAGTCAAAAGCATATCCTGAATCCTTCAAAAATGTGTTTTGAATCCCAGAGATCTCCATGAACTTCTGCAGCCCTCAGAACAGTTATGTTCAGTCTGTGGGACTTGAATCTTATCACAGATTGACTAAATCCTGATCAAATTCTGGCCTCTGGAGCCCCTGCCCAATGACCTGTCGAAACTCTTGATCCACCCTTGGGTGGGAGGAGGGAAAATTAACTTCTGGTTTAGTTGCTGAAACAGAGGGGAGTTGAAATATTGCTGGAAAAAACATTTATGAAAAAGCTTTTGATTAGAAAAACTGAAGACCTGAGAAAGGCAGGGAAAGGGTTCTAAATTTGAAGGGCGGGAGTGAAAATATGAGTTGCTCCCCTAAAAGTGTCTCTTGCGTTGATTCCTAAAATCAATTAGCAAAAAATTCTTTTCTCATAAGCATTTTCAAAAGCCCAATAACATAATAATCTTCCTGGAGCCTGTTCAGCCATGCCAGGAGATTCACAATGACCAAGGTAAATACTTCAGAATTTCTGGAAAACCCTCTAGACAAGGATTTTAAAAGGTCATTGGAGATCTGTCTTTACAAGAATCATATAATTTCACCTTTAAATGGTCAGAACTCAATAAGATTTGTAGGTCATGTTGCCATACAAGAAGGAAATTTGTTCTGTGTGAAGTAGCCAAAGACAGCAGCAGCTCTTGTGTGTTAGATGCACTGCCTGCCTTTTATAATAATAAACATGCCTGGCTAAATATTTGGGCACTGGAGATCAGCTGGTGAAAGGGTCATAGTCCCACTGTCTCTAGGTTTTCCACGGGTTACATCACTGAGGATGTCATTAGAGATGTGCGCTGTCCTGCAAGGAAGACCAACAGCATCCTGAGCTCTATTAACAAAAGCAAAGCCAATTAGTGAAGCGACTACTGTTTTCTACTCAGCACTCGTTAGATCACACCTGGACATCTAGTTTTGCATATCCCTTCTCCCCAGCATAGAAAAGACAGTGACAAAGTGGAGTGAGCTCATCACAGGGCCATCAGGATGGACAAGGAGCACTGTGAGAGCAAGGAGACTGAGATAGTCTCTTCACACCAGGGGAAGTTCAGACTGGACACTAGGAAAAAGTTCTTCACTGAGGGGGTGGTCAGTCTATGGAACTAACTCCCTAGAGAAGTGGTCATGGCACCAAGCCTATCAGAGTTCAAGTAGCACCGGGATTAGCACCAGATGGATTAGTTTTAGGTACTACTGTGAGAAGCAGGGAGTTGGACTTGAGTCCAACTCAAGATATTCTATGATTCACAAATTGAAAAAAGAGACTGGACATAAGGAAAAGCTTTTCCACCTTGAAGGCTAGAAAACATTGAAGCAGGCTGCCCAAATTCAAACTACTTGCTCATACACTTTCATTGTTTTTAGTAACTTGCAGACATATTTGGACTGCAGAAATATATATAGTATTTACATAATGTACACATCTATACATATGTGATATATAACAGATCAGCGCTGGGGAGAGTGGGGATGAACCTAATTTATCTGGGGATTTGAAATAGATGAAAACATATATGGTTAAGAAAGGCATACCTATTTTTATGGGGATCTGGAAGTTGTCACCCTGATTACAACCTCTGAAGATACCAATATATTCTATCTGAAGATGTTAATCTCATCTGGGGATTGTTTTTTATGCTGGTGTGCTTATTTAAAAAGGGAAAATAACACATGCACCAGTACATTAAAACAATGCTAAGGCTGCAAATTGAAGCAGTAGAGTTAGAAATGCAAGAAATTATGTTACCTATAAAATTTTAATTTTGTATTGTTTTGTATATGCATTAAGGCGCTGCTTCTAACTACACATTTCTGTATTTTTCTTCTTCATGGCATCCTTGTTTTAATTACTGTAGAGAATGAATAACATAGCAGGGTGAGGAAAATGGCAATGTATCAGACTCATTATTCCATGTGTTGGAATGTAGACAGTAAATAAGGCAGGGGAAGGATGGTTTTGTAGTCGTACAACCAAATGTTGCCTTGGAGAACTGGAAGTGATCCCTATTTCTGCCACGACAATCTCAGTTTTGCTGGGTATATCATATATCGAAAAATTCCTTTAATAAGATTTAGGCTTCTTTTATACTAGCAAATAAAATAGTGCAGGCTTTGAGTGCAAATTGCACATCATGGCTCAAATCTACACGATTAAGCCCTCTTATCCCTCAAAACAGAGTAGCCTTATCTATACTGCTGTCTCAGGACAGTCCCTGCCCTTGCCACTGCGGAGCCATGCCCAAGAAATATCCAGCCATGATTTAATTGCCATGACCTAAATAGAGCCAATGGCACACAGTGTTAAAAGATATGGGTAGTTATGGCACAGTGTTTGAGCAGATGTGTAAGGCCTCTTTAGTTTGCCAGAGAAGATGAAGCTTTAATGTGTGTTCCTCTTCTTGGTGCTCAGTGCACTCTCTGAGATTTCACTGATAGAAAAGTTGCTGCTCAAACCTGCATCTGGAGTGAACATAAACATAGCATGCCCTGTGTTGTGCTGAATACTTTAAGAAAACAAGCAAACAGACTGATCAGGCTCATGCATCTCGGATTAGTCACTCAAGATTACTAAATAGTTTTAAATATCTTTCTATGCCTCATCACCCCCTTGGTGAAATGAAGACACGATGAGTGCTGTGAAAATGCTGTTACTTAACTCAGTGAACCTCTCAAATGCTCTGCTGGGAAGAATGCTAGGAAAACAGATGAGGAAATAATAATAAATTCATATTCATAGCAGGGTTTGAATATTGTGCAGGAAGGAGGGCCTGAGGCCAAGCACAGAGCTGTGAGGAGCTGTTGAACGGCTTCTCAGTTACCAGTTAGCTGACAGACTTCAAAATGCTAAAGATCAGCCCTGTGCAGTGAATGAGACAGGATAGGTGGATACAAAGTTGAAGATAGATATATGGCGGGAGGGATGGATGGCTGGATGGATTTATAGAAACTCATCCATTCTAAGGCTTGAATTCACCTTTCTTCAGAGAGATCTTGGGGGAAAGAAAATAAAACCAGATGCAATGGGTAACCAAAATGCCGTGGTGGGTCTGCAGTCTCACAAGAGCAGGATGTGGTAAGTCTGCTGTCTGCAAATCAGTCACCTTGAGTTCAGAAATGGCCCTGCTCATTATTTCTGACTTCTGAACCAAAACTTCTGACCTGAAAAAAAGTAGCACTAGAGACCTTCCTCTGACACTTTTACACACGCGTATGTTTGTGTTTGAATCATAGCCTTGGAACACGTATAGGTCCAGATGTATACAACTTGGATTCATCTAGCCTATCTAATGTCAAAGGGTTTTTAGCAGATAGCAGCAGATAGCACACTGTGTAGGCACAAGAGGGACTGGTCAGGTTCTTTTCCCAGGTCCCAGTGCTGATGGACTGATTTGAAGCCCAGAGCATCAAGTTTTCAATCTCTTTAAAAAGCCTTTCCATTTTATCTTATTTTTCCCTCCGCTCTTTCTTCTGGCATTAACTCTTAACATCAGTCATTTCTATTAGTCACATAAACGGCCATTCCCCCTTTGAAGGTTCTTAAATGAGTGGCCACAAAGACCCTACAGTAATGAGCTCTTCCATCTAATTACCTCATAAGTAAAACCATTTATAATGATTTTGTAAGTGTGCATGTGAGTAGGTATGTGCAAACATATCGATAACTTGAAAATATTCTGGATAGGTACTGTCTATCACTTGTGTGGAGAGATGGATAGAACTGTGATAGACACACGGACAAACAGAAAAATAGAAGACAGATTCTGAAAGCATATTCTTGTCTACTAAATTGTTAAACTACAAAAGAAAGCAGAAGTCCCTGTGTACAATGTATAGATTTTCTTTACTGTGAGTTATTGGGGAAAGACAGAGCTGTCCCTTTAATGAGAGAGCTGCAAACAGCTGTTCCTTATGCATACATGCTTGCTTGGTCTGAAAGTTTTGGTAAGTCAGTGCATAACTGACAGTTAGATTTATCTCCCCAATAAGCAGTCAACATTATAATAAAGGAAAAATGCTTTCAGTGCACCTTTGAGAGTGCATCAGAAATTAATCTAAACATCAAATTAATTATAGTTTGTAAATGAATAGTGGCTCACAGCCCTAATACTTCTCCTTCTCCTCCTCCTCTCTCTAAAGCCTCCCCCAACAAACTGCAGTGGCTGGCTGTGCTGTGCAGTAAGTTTGATGAACAGCTTCTTGTCTTTCTTACTCACACAACTCTTCCCCTATCAGCTGGAGAAGAGTCTAATCCTTGCTCTGCAGAGCTAAAATCTCAGAGCATGACTGCTTTGGAGTGTGACAGAGGGCGGCTAGCAAATAATAAACTATTACACCTCATTCTCCTTTCCTATGGGAGCATTAAGACCCCTCTAAAGCTTCCTATGTGAGCATTAAGGACCTCCTCCCCTTACCTTACTTTCCAGACAAGCTGGACACCTCATTAACATTTCCTTGGCTGTCTGTCTATGTCAGGTACTTTGGAGTGGAGAGGACCACAACAAGTGCTGATCTGAACAGAAACATCCCAGGGGCCAACCATGCCTAATGCGCCTGGAAAATTGTTCCCATATTGTCTCAACTCAGCCACTCAAACTAGTAGTTTCTTCCACTACATCCCGAGTTTTGGTCCATAGCCTTTAGCTATAAGGGGATGACAATCTGACATTGTTCAGATGCCTGAAACAAAATGCATTGCCACCAGATCAAGCAAAGTAAAGAATATAGCCTAATTTGGTGGGCTACAGGGAGAAACTCTTAGGTTGAGACTTTTCTTAGGGAATTTGAAATCAGGTTGAGAGTAAGAAGAAAAAACCCACAATTTAATCATAGTACTGGTAACAGTCATCATCTAACTCTCTCCCAGATGTTTCCTCATAATTCATCTATCTGGTGTGAATCTTCCTATTTTACAAAAGAAGTATCAGAAAAGAAACCCCAAAAACCTTTGAGCTGATAAATAACTCTCCTCATCCATGGAACCTAAAGCTCTATGCAAAGGAGTCAGATTCCTGCTACAAGAAGGGGAACCCAACAGCTAGGCTGACCCATGGTTGTCCATATGAGGCTGCTATTTCTTACCCATATACCACCTTAATCCTGGACCTGCTCATTTCCCTGGATGAACTTAAGGAGAGTTTGTGGTTTTATTATTAAATGAGAAACTGCCAGCTTCAGCAGGGCATGTTGGAGGCACATTGTGAGCAGGTGCTGAACAATATTTTTCTGATGTACCTCAGGGTCTGTTGTTCCACTCCTGTGTGTTATGGAGTGCTGCCAATGCACTTTAGACCTCATCTGCAATGCCCCTGTTCCCAGGTCCTGCATAGCTTTGTCTGTGTCCTGGTCCCTTGATGTTCCTTCCTCTTTTCTGTTTCAGCTTCCAGGCTGAAACTCTGTAGACCACCATGACGTGCCTGCTGCCTTGCATCTCCCACTCCACCTTTCTGCCACCACACTGCAGTCTTGAACTGTCAGTATGTTTTTAACAACATGATACAAGCTCTACCCATGCCTTAGCCATTCTCCGGAGCTTCACACCCTCCTGTGTCCAGTTCTCATTCCCCACTCCACTTCTCACCTTTAATCTCTCCCCTTTGGCTCTCGTTTCTTTTCATAAGCTAGGAGCCAGAAATATTTTAGTGCGGGAATAGGAATATGTAACAACTAACACAATTTACTACTGCCCATCAATTGTTTTTCTTTCCTCTGCTTTGGCATCTTTATAGAAAACTGGATGTTTTTCCAAATGGGGTGGCCCACTAGCAACTTTCAAGTGGACTCCATACAGGCATCTGGGATGAAACTCAATGTTCATGTTGTACCAAGAGTCAAACAATATATTTCCTTTAGGCCATATAAATCTATTTTTCTAAGAAACCCCTGCAGTTTGTAGTCAAAGCTAGAATACTCTATGCTACTTTTAATGTGAGATACTTCAAAAAGAGGTGGGACATCCCTCTGCAGTGTGAAAGTCCATTTGGAATTCATGGAAAAGGGGAACATACAGCAGTTGTGGTTGCTTGCACCTGGGCTGTCAGGCCATCTTGAGCTGAGTAGAGGGAAACCACCTCTATGATGGTGTCTCTGTGGGCATAAAAGAGGTTCTTCACAGCCTCCCCATGGGGAGAAGCTGAAGTTGCCACACCAACGGGCATTGGGAACAGGCACATGCCAAGGAGACACATGTGGGGACAAGGTAAGGGTATGATGCAGAACTGTCCTGACAGTGTCTGCTGCTTGGTGGTGCACAAGAAGCCAGCAGTTCCAGGTGCTCACTGCTCTCAGAAAGGGGAGAAATGAATTTCCAAGTGCACCAGTAAAGCAATTTCACCAGCTTTAATTTATCTACATCCTATTTGACACCTTGGGGTAACCAGTTGTCCTCCGCCGCTTCATCCACATCCTCGTTTTTCTAATTTCTGTCATGTCTTCCTAATTAATATTGCCCAAACCTACGCTTTTCTCTCTCTTCTCTGTTAAAACATTTTCCTAGAACACATCTGTCTCTGTATTTCACTAGTTTAATGTCTTCAAATGTCTTCTTAAAATGTGTCTTTTGTGACAACAGGGAGTACTCCTGAAATTAGGACTATATTGTAGCATCACTCTAACATAGGTAGAGTTAGCCATGATTGGCCAGTGTGAAGAACATCCCTCTCACTTGGACTACTTGCTTTAGTAGCCTTAACAGTGTCATGTTACCGGAATTTTGTGTTGTTTTCTGTTTGGTTTTTTTTACCTTGTACAGAAATTGGTTGCATTTAAATTATTTGCATAACTGGGAGGGGAATTATCACCAGAACCATTGAGACCAGCACAAATGTATATTTCATATCCTCTGATATTTAGCATTCCTACACAGAGAAGAACTTACACACATACAATGGGAAAAGGAAAGACCAGGTGCAGTCTCTGCATTGCACAGAGGCAAGCTCCAGGTTCCTGCAGGAGTTGAAGTTCAGGCTGTGGCACACTAAGCCTGTGCACAAGACTTCCTAAACCAGCCTCTTGTGAAAATGGGAGTCACTGTCTTCAAGGAGTGTCTAAGTGTAATTTTTCCCTGTGTGAGACAGTGATTCCTTGCTGTGATCCTGCCATTTCACCGGGAATGATCAGCATAGCCCAGTGGCAGAAACATGCTTGCTTGCCTTGGTTTCAGGTGGGATAGAGGTTACAGGTATCAGCTAGGCACTGAGTGAAGGACTAGTGAAAGAGGAGAGAGAAGGGCAGAACAGTGAATAGCTGTGAAGGGGAACTTATTGAGTCCGAATATGAGAGGGTGTATAAGGCAGTGCCTGAGGACAAACACAAGGAGATGCCAATATGGTTGGCGTGATGGAGGCTCAGGCCGTGGAGACAGACAGGATGCTGGTGAGTGGGAAGAAGTGTGGTCTGCACTTGGTCATGTTACAGCTGTGTCAGGATAGAGAGGGAAATAAATGCCAGAGGTTTAAATATTGTAAAAGAAAATGAAGGATTTAGGTCTAGCCTGGATGTGTGCAGTGGAAGAAGAGTTGAAGGCAAAGAAGTTTTAAATGACTTTTTTAACTTGAGAAGTCAGGGTTGTTCCTAAGCTAGTTTTACACACTAGAGCAAGCTGTCCTGCTGTGGAAAACAGCAGACACATTTTGAGCATTTTCACATTTTACAGATGAGACTAGTGTTTGCTGTAGCTTGCATTCCTTGCTGCTCCTTATCAGCCAGGAGGTAGCAACCTCTGAATTGGGAAAGTCAAAGGCTTCATGATCACAGCCTGGTTTCTTTAGCATGTTCAGGTGCTAGGTTCTGTGCAGGATCATGGACTTCAGAAACCAGGACAAAGGCCTCTGGCTGATCTTGCTTCCTTTCTTACATGCTGGTGTCTGCTCCTACACTATCCTGACAGTAGTGGCGAATTCTGAGCTGGAAATGAAGGATAGAATTCAGAACCAAACAGAAAGGACTAAAAGTCCTTTTTTGAGATGCTGCTGTACTGACTCATTCCACTTGGACCAGCTGCTTACAGCAATCCAACAGTGAGACACGAGCAGCAAATGAAATACTTTCTGTTCCCGTGGAAAAAACATGCTGACATTTTTCTCCATAGAATTTTTAAAGTTTGTCTAAAGCAGAACTTCTTGACAATTTCTCAACAACCTGGGGCTAGATTCTGTTATGGCAATTTACTTGGGATCTGCATAGCAGATACATTTTAAAAGGTCATATAATGGTGGAATATCTTTCTGGGGCCAGACAGAATTGTCCCCCCAGGCTACCAGTTGAAGAGCTGTAGCTGGGTTAAAAAAAAAGTGAAACAGAATGCAAATGCTGTGTTTTTACATGTTGAGTTTTGGGAAATGTTTAAGCAGAAAAGGAAAGAGTTTTCTTACTTTCAAAGTTAATAAAATCCCTTTTTTCCTTTAGGAAAAGGCAATTTTATTTTTTTTTTTAATTGACTTCCTGAACAAAAAAATTAGAATCACTGGTATTTTCAGTGGACTTAGCAAAACAAATGAAAGTCCTGATTTTCTGTAATACATGTTTTTGCGTTGCTTTAAAGTTGAGGGTCAGCTCTCTGCAAGGGTTTGAAAAGCAGCACGACATGCTACCTGTACTTCTGCTGTTTCAGTCCTTCTGGAGGTGGTCCACATGGCAGCATTGTCAACATGTTTGTCTGAGACCAACAGTCGCAGCAAGCAGTATGGGAAAGTAAGCTAAACCCGGAAAAAACTGGGGCTTGATCCCTGGGACCCCAAAATGACTGTACTTGGATATTTGTGTCTCTGAAGCTAACACAGGGTGACTAAAGACCTACTAGCAACCCTTAATTCCTGCTTTTTCTTGCCTGTGCAGCTGAGTCAACATATCCAAAGAGCACCTTCCCACTTTTGGGTTGGAATTTCCCACCAGTAGTTTTGGAGTTTATTTCATCAAGCAAACTGATTAGTTTCTCCCAGTAAGACTCAATATTAAGATAAATTTCTGCTAAGATCCCTTAATTCCTGCTCAGCTATCAATCACAATCTTCAAGTACTCTGAAAACAGCCACAAAAACAGCCCCACAACCATGCTCCACAAGCTAAATATGTGTTGCTATCCTTTTGAATCCTGGTAGCCAGAAAGCCTTGAGTTAAGAGGAGATAAGGTGTATACCTGTCCAGGAGATACTCTCCCTTACTGGACTTGACTCTTAGCTCATTTCTCTATTTATCTTTGGTCTTCCCACTTCCCAAAAGGTGGAGAACCAGACTCAGTAGGCCCCTAAACATTTATGATAGGAATGGCAATTTTATTGCCGAATGTCCAACTAGCGGATAGCCTAGAAGTATTAGCTCTCAGTGTCACCTAGAGCTATGCTTGTCTGCTTATGTTGTTACAAGCTTTTATGTGGTTAAAGCTCTGAAAAGCAGGTGGACTCTGGAGAGAATGGAGCTAATTCATAATGTCTCACTTGAATTTCCCAACTGCATCTTCACACCAAACTCTTTGTTCTCCATTCATCGAGTGTATGAGAGTGCAGCAACCCAAGGACTATTGGTGGAGAATGCTGTGTCTCCTCACATCAGGGAACAGAGCTTTTTCAAACAAAGGGAGAAATAGTCTACCCAGACCCTCTGTGGATGGGCAGGAGGAGCTATGGATGGAGAAGGGCATGAAACAGTTGGAAGTACTGTCTGACATGCACCATAGCTAGCAAGGAATGAAGTAAGAGTTCTGGGGAGACAGCTGTCCAGGAGGGGAAAGGGGAAGGTAGCATGGAAGGGAAGCATAGTGTGGAGACTGAGAGTGGCTTTTAAATCAAATGAAAGTCCAATGAGTCTGAACTCTAGAAGTTTGCTTGAGAGACAGAGTCCCAGTTAGCTGCAAGTAACAGGAAAAGAAAAGCAATAGTTTGGTTGCACTTCTCAGGGAAGGTCTGCAAAGAGATAGCAGAGAACCAGGAACTGCATATCCCAGTGGAGGGCACATGGATGGGGGAGATCCACTGTCCACCAGGTGGAACGTGATCCAGTGCAGCAGGGTCCCCATACTGCCTCACTGCCGTAGGAGACCGTTCGCAGCAATGCCTTCGTAGACAGCAGAATCCTACTAAGACACCATGGACACATCACCACATGGCTGCTGGCTGGCTGAGGCCTCCTATTGGTAAGCCACCCTAGCTGGTGGCTCACAGATGACTCTTTCCATTCTCCAGCTGGTAGGGTTGAGCCAGCAGCAGGGCCAAAGTTGTGTGAGCATGGTGCAGCTTGCACACCTAGTCCCTTAGCATGGTCTATCAGCTGAAGCACAGGGTTAGCTCAGTCTATGTGTATCTGCTGTGGTGCTGGCTGGGGCCCAGTGGCCTCAGGGCATGTCTACCTGCAGTCCACCAAGCAGCCATACCCCTGGAAGACTAGGCTTTCAGCTGATGTTCAGCCCTTGTCCCCTTGCAGTCTAATGGAAGCTGCAATCACAGGTCTGTATTCTCTTCAACCCCATGGCCTGTATTTCATTTTGCTTAGGCATAGAAATTCCCCTTCTGCCACATGCTCCCACTGCTGACCCTGTCAGCACTTCACCTACCCCTCCATCCCCTCCAGTTTGCTCCATACGCTTTAGTCTTTTCTATACCCTCCCACCTCCCCTCCCAAAGGGGGTACATTTTCCACCCCACCACCAGCTGCCTCAACACCTTGCTGCTGGTGAGATTCCAGTCCTTCCCTTCTAAGCAGTGCATACAACTCTGAGCATGAGACAATTAGGAGAGAAAGAGGGAAGGGGGAAAGTATTGACAGGAGTAAATTGAGAGAAATCATAAAGCTTAAGCAGAAAGAAAGCAGTTTGAAAGGTAAAGTATTTAGAGAAAGCCCCTTCCTGGATGAATCTAATTGTTTTGTTATCTTTACCCACCAAAGCATTTACTTTGGTTTGTCGCCCGATCCACAAACACTTTCGAGGAGATGACATTACCGAAAGGCAGGAACATCTGCATCAGCTCAGCATCCCCAAACTCCTGGGGCAGATGGTAGATAAACAGGTTGCAGCCCTCTGGTCCTGTCAAGAGAAAAAGAAGACACATGAATGAAGAGAAATAGGATATGAGAAAGTACATGGTGATTTATGTTGTCATCCCCTCTCTCTGATGGATAAGGGGTCACCTCTAGGAAGCGCATGTCCCAGAAGAATGGACAAAGCAGAAGACCAGAAGCTCAGAAAGTCACCCAGAGGCTATGCTAACTTCATTAACCTTCCCAGGACAGACACTAGGATAAAACCCAGAGATAGGAATGCAGCAGCACATGTGGCCATGGAAAGACAGAATGGAGGAGTAAGAACTAGAAGAATTCAAGAATGCCATTCATAGTTTTTCTTTGCTCCTCACACTCTCATTTAATCCACAGAGTCTGGGTGACCCACACTGACCTTTGTCTCTTCTCAGTGTCTGCATGCAGAACTTTCATGATCTTTCTTGTATCTGTGTGAGGACTGTGTAAACAAGTAGACAGGCACAAACCCACAGGCTTATTTTGTTCTGCAGAATTTTACATTCAACCCCCCACTTGACCCAGCCTGAAGACTCCCCAGATCTGCACAGTTTGTGCATGTCTCCCATTCTAGGGGGTCTCAAAGAGAGATTACAAATCTTAATTACTGGACTAGAGGACTTGCCTTTTTTGTCTCAGTGCTGTAACACATACTCTTACAGACTGCAGAGGGTGCATGGAAAAATATGCTGAGAGGACTCTTTAGCTGGGATATTCAGTTATGTTAAATCACAGACCTTCAGAAAATATTTGGTGGAAATTGTATTTTTGGGAAAAAAAGGGGAAAACCTGCCTCTGGTTAAATAACCAAGAATGAAGCTTTTCACTGGAACTTTTATTTTTTAAGCAGGCTGTACTTGAGGAAAAGTCAAAAGGAATGGGAGCGTTCAAGTGGTTTTGTCGACAAAAATGAGCATTTAAACCCCTTGCAGTGTCCACTAGCAGAAAACTTTATAGTTTGAGGAGACAAGGATTGGTTTCTTTCACGGTCATATTTTCAATGGTACTTCCAGCTGCTGCCCAGCTCTGCACTGACCTAAGCAGTTAACTCCATCTCTGCTTTGCTCAGGGGGGTAAGATGAACTGAATACTGTTTGTGCTCCTTGATGCGGTGGTACTAGGACAGAGGGAAGGAGGGTTTCCTCCTTACCGCAGCCCTTGTGCCTACAACCCTGTGACCTGACTCATCCAGCTTCACCCCATTTACCTTTGGGACACAGTGTGAGGAAGGAAAGGGTTTTTTAATACTGTCGTTTTCTTCATCAGGGCACAATTACAGTGTCATAACGCAGCAAATTACAACTTTGCCTTTCCTGTTAGGAGAGGAGTTTGCCTAGATGCTCCCACCTTTTATTAGCCATTACTCATCCCCCCGGCTGGCAGGAGAAGTACAGCGAAGTCAGGATTCTGGCAGATGCCCATTTAAAGCTCATTAAAATTCCTGGGCCTCAGCGTGATTGAAGTCACAGGCTCTCCACATTTCCTTTTGGATTAATGGAAAATGAAGCCCTAATGAATATTTGCTAAGCACAATTTTCCCCACTAATTTGCTAAAAGGACTGTCACGAAGGAACAGCTGATCCTTCGCATCTTGTGCATTTCCTAGAGGTCATGAGGATGGTAACAGGGTTTCTTCCAAATGGGGGGGATAGTGGGATAATTAACTAATTAGGCACCCGGTCATCTGCTTAGCTAAATTACTTTTGAACCTCAGTGGCCCACAATCAGGCTCCCCTATTTCATGCCAAGCTTTTCCATCCTCCTCCTCCTCCTGTCCGCCTCTTCCTTAGCCTCCTCACAAAGCAACTATCCCTTCTCCCCTCCTTGCTGCAGTTTATTTCCACAAAATGTGGAGTTATTGGCACAGTAAATTGGATCTGAAACAGTCTGAAAGTGTTAAACAAACACCGACCCCCTTAGGTGTCTGTTAGAATTGACAAAATTCTGCCCAGGAGAAGACCACGGGCCAGAATAGCAGGCAAAAATTCATTCCTTCATCTGAACATGCCCCAGAGCACTTCTGCTATGGGATTTGAGATGCACATTATAATAGAATGGGTAAAATCTTGGCTTTGTTGCAATTAGTGGCAAAATTCCCACCGACATCACCAGAGCCAGCAGTTTGCTCTGTAAAACTGGCAAATTCTTTCAAAAATACCAGCTGCATTTCCTGGGGTCTTGGATGTGTTGTGCATGAGTAGGGATTCTGCCTGCGTGTGCTGAGAACCACCTACTAAGACATAAGGCAGACCAGGAGGCACACAATTTCATCTACACCAGGTTTAAAAGTTGGTCTCAAGGAGAGAACCACCCTTAGTTCACCTTGAAATCAACCTTGTTTCACACTCCTTGGAGATTGAGAGGAAAAGATCAGGGAAGATGTGGAAAAGCAGAGACCACCCTCAAAGCCTAGTTCAGCTTTGAAATGTGGCTGGGAAAGCCATACTGCGGTTTCCCATATCAACTCAGACATTCAAGGCCAAACTTGCTCTGTTTGCAGCTACAGAGAGTTTTTACAAATTTCCAATGCTGAAAACTCCACCTGCTACAAAGGAGCAACATGGAGTAGTTTGATTTGTTTTGCCATCCTCAGATATGAAAATTCTGCCATCAGAATTTAACAGGCAATTTCTTGTTAAATCTATTCATAACTTACCCATCACAGTTAGACTTCTTGATAAAGAATGCACAAAACAAGATCTGTCTGCCTCAGCTCTTCTACCTTGTGTTTTGGTATTTTTTTTTGCCTAAGTCAAGTTAATCTGGGCACTCTGTGGAAGACTATATGCTTATGTGTAAGACGAACTCTTCATATATTTATGTTCATATATTCATTTAAAGGCATGAGTTGTTCACCTCAGAATGCTGTGAAGAACTAACTTAGCTCTCAGTGTACATATGCAATGAGTTTTAAAGGACTCTGTTAGGGTCACTGAGGCAAGAGGAAGATCACAGCTGGTGTGGCAAAACCTTAGGGACAGTCCAACTATTTTATTGGAGAAAAAGGTATTGTTGAGTTCAAGGCTAGGCTGGATGGGGCTCTGAGCAACCTCATCTAGTGAAAGCCTCTGTTCATGGCATGGGGGTTGGAAGCAGATGATCCTTAAGGTCCCTTTCAACCCAAACCATTCTATAATGCTTCCGTGCTTACCAAACATTGGAATACTTGGCAGTTCAGCACTGAATAGAGTGCTAAAATTGTTTACACATACTTTACTTCGGTATTCAAAAGGGCTGTAAGTAAGATGTAAATCTAACCCTCACGACACATCATGAGAAGAGTATCAAGGTCCATTTCTACTCTGACACAACAGCTCTTGTTTTTATGGCTTTAACTTATAGATATTTCTGTTCATTAATACACAAGAAGCACGGGTAGTCTTGATTCAGACAAAAATGAAAGAAAAGGTTTAAGGAATACACAGTTTATGAATAGTCTGTAAATTACAGGCAAACCATTCTCTGCCCATGCTCCTCACCCTTCAGCCCATTGTTAGTTTGTGGGGGGTATATGGTAGACAGCTGCAAACCCAACCTATCCCTGTATGTTCACTGTCAACATGAGTAAACTCCATACACATACCTGTGTTGACATCAGCTGTCTATCACTGCATTCTCAAGACAAAGAATCAGTGTCATAAGCAATGATTATGAATAGACTGGTCTTTCAACAGTAATTAAAAGTGGGCCGTCCTATAAGGTTGCATGAACTTAGTCTGTAGTCCTTTGGTCAGCTGCACACCTCACCTCTACAACAAATACTCGGAGGCTGGAATTCCATTGCCTTTTCTGCATCTACTTGCTATTCAGTCCCAGCATGTTTGAGCACAGGGCATACAGGAATCACAAGCCTGCAACACTTTATTTTAATATCTAAGTGTACTTATATTCTCAGAAGCTATGTCAAGATGAATAATACCATTCAAATTTAAAATTAGCCCCAAATTTTGTCTGGTTGGCATGGCCCGAATAAAGACTTCATCTCTATGGCTTTGATCGTTCTGAATCTGTTCTACTCTATGCACCCCGTCAGCTGCTGGCAGCCTCGACGCTTATATGGAAGTAATGACTAGTCTCTATAGGAATGTTGCTGCAGCCAAATGGCTCTGGTCCTGTTATCCAACCAGGATCTGGGAGCCGAGAATTAGCATTGTTATTAACAATGTGATCATCGATGTTATTGTTGTGGTAGGGTGGTTCATTAACGAATCAATGTTTGTGCACATCCTTGCAAACATAAAGTACTCTTCTCAGAGCTGAGCATTATTATTATTATTAGAGTTCCCTGTTTCTGTTCTTTCCTGTTAAGAGTTAGAGATGCTTAAAAATCTTGGTCCTCTGCTAAAAAGGAGTGTCGTGGCTTAGAGATTCTCCCTTGAACAATCAGCAGAGAAAGCCACAGTATCTAAACACTGCAGGAAAATGGAGGACACTGCGAATGGTGACATGTGTTGGACTGGTGGTTCATCTCATATGTCTGATCCCCAACCATCCTCGGTACCGGCTGCTTACAGGAAGAAGTGAGGAGTTATGAGACAGCTTGTCCACTGGGTGACACTCACCGTCAACCCACAGCAGCACATCGTGCATTGGAACACAGGGGGCTTTGGGGAATGGGTCTTCAAAGTGTTCACAGCACTGCTTTGCTTCTGACGCTTCCTGGTGCAATGCTGTGCTGAGCAATGATCTGCGCACCATTTTGTCCTGTGCTTAATCTAACCCCAGTAAGTAATAAAAAGCAAAGTCCTTCAGCATGGGGGAAACATCTCTGTAATGATACGTTAGGTCTGTGCATCTGTTCTCACAGCAGGGACATGTACTAGAGCTAATCAGGAGCTGGAAGTTGTGTTCCCCAGGAAATTCTGACATCGGAAAAAAATTAATTCCAAATTAGATCAAAATGCTGACATTTCTAATTTTCTTATAAAATGAGATTTTTTTCCCCCAAAGTAGTTCTTGTCCACTAGAATGTTTTAGTTTGATGGTGTAATCCTGATTCATTTCATTCTGACTGTTACACTACATTAAAATATTAGATGTCATTATACATATGATAACACGTATATCATAGAGTATATCTGAATAAGAGTTCTACTAAAGGATAAAAGTTGAAATGTAATTATTTAAAATTAGGGTCTCTAAACTGAAGCACCTGACTTAAATGCTTCACTTAGGCAAGCAGGGTCCTCTTGTCCAAAGGGAGCAGTGATTCTCTGGAGGATGACTGGGAACACCTGAGCTGGTTGCCTCTGAGGATCCCACTGCTCCCCACTGCCTGCAAAGGGAACATCACATGTCATGGTTGCCCCCCGAAGTATTTACATGCAGTAGTGGGAGATTCATGTTTCCTTGCATTTCATGTCTCCAGTGAAGCCATCCAGTCCTGCAGCCTAGATAACCCAGCTCCTTTTACAGTCAATGTAAAGAAACAGGTACTTTCACTACATGATTCATCTCCTCCTGATGTAGAAATTTTGCTCTAAAAGGACTGATTGGTGTTTCCAGGTTATCAAAGGGCGCTGACAGGACTAGATCAGCTCCTCTAAATAACAGACCCTTGTTCTCTAAACAGCAGGGGTCTGAAATCATGTTACTGGCTTCTAATAAAAGGCCACCAGCGCTTTGTTCCTTATTAAATTCTTTATTCCAATGAAATTGCTTTTTTATCCATGTTCTTGTCACTTCTCTTGAATACGGACCCCCACTGGACATTACTGCCTATGCTGCTAGCAGGTCTTTCCATGGCCCATGCACATCAGTGCATTCTCCTGGGGAACTGAGGAGATCTCAGCCACAATTGCCCATGAGGATGTTCCTGCGTGCTACTGTTAGTGCCAATGATGCTGTGTCACATATGGAAACAGAGAAAAGAGTCAGTGGACCAAGGATTCAAAGAAATTGGGTGTTTAATGGATACTTCTCTAAGTGCATGAGGAGTAGAAACAATGTGGTGAGAATGGTGTGTTTGGGCCAGAAAGGAGGACAGCCCATTTACTCACCTTCTCTCTGTTGCTGTGGGATCATGGGAGGTGGCTGTGGGAAGGCTTGGCTAATCTGGCCATAAGCAGCAGGATAAGCAGCTGCAGGGGAGAGAAAGGGAGAGAAGAAAGAGGAACAGATTTCAGTGCTGGGAAGCAAGGAGCTTTCATTTTTCATTTCAAGAAGTGTATGATGGCTTTGAAACTATCATACTGAGCTAGAGGTGGGCTTTTCCCTTCATTTTTTCTCTGTGAAGGGCAGCCTGAGATGTGGCAGAAGCACTATGGTTTTGCTCCAGGAGGTGCCACATGGCCCTGAGCACCCATCCTCCCTTCAGTTTCATCACCAATAACACTGGGGACAACCATACCATATAAATGGAGGTATCTGCTGAGTTCTTCCCCAGGAGAGAAGTGTAAGCATCCCAGATGGTACCACAAGCACTTTCATTCATGAGCTCAGTGTGTCAATGCCCATGCCAACAGCCACGCAGAGTGCACGCACACTTTTCCCTGTCTAGTCTCTCTTGCACACTGGTTAGTTCATGTGCTTATCAAAACAGTTCACACGTGTGTTTCCTCCTTTACTCAAACCTTTGTATACCCGCACCGTATGGGCACAGTTGCACATACGCTCTCAGACATACATTTTCTTTCACGTCCATAGAGACTTCCTCTCCCCAACACAAACACGGTGGAAACAGTGTGCAGCAATTAAACAATTTTCCCCATCTCAGCTCCCCCACCAAGAAGACAAGGGGAGCCATTCACTACCACAGATGGTAGATGATGTGCCTTGCTGCTAAAAATACAGAGTACAGGTCGCCTGTGAGCCCAGAGAGAGGGGGATAGGGGCCGTGTGTGTGCAGAGGGGTTAATTAACAGCTCAAAGGGTTGAGCTGCTTCCCATCTATCAAACCTCACAAGCAATAAATGACAATAACTAAAACACTGGCAAATGAAGCCCTACATGAGGAATTAAATTAAGTTTGCAGATACAGTGCTGACATGAGATAATAGCCATTCCTCAGTGGGAGACCACGATTGCTTCAGTTACCACAGGAAATAATGACTTTGGGGTGGCAGCTTCCTTGCAATGCTGGCCATGGACACCTCATGAGGGGAGGCTGAACACAATGGGGTCATGGTCTGCACCAGGTCACTTTGGCTGGTGTCAGTCCATCAACTGCAAAGGAGCTGCTCAGCAGACAGGGTGATATGAGTGGAGGCTGACTTACTGGGAGCTGTGGAGAAAGCTGCTGAGAAGCAAGAGTCTGCATAGCTCTTAAGTAAGCCTCAAACTACATAGCTGGGGTATGACAAATATATAGAAGTGCCCTGAAACATAGTTGTATGCAGAGATACCATACCCTGCCAGGCACAGCAGCAGTGGCCTTGCAGGGTCTGGCTGCTCATCTCAGCTCCTCACTGCAGTACTCAGGAGACCTGTTACTGAAAGTGGCCCCCAAACCAGTGGGCTCACTTGGTGGCTGTGCACTGTTCTAAGCAGACTGGACCTGGTCTTACCAATGAAGCTGCACCAAGATACAGGTCAATGGAAGCCATTCCCTGAGGGAAAGGGGGGGTTTGACCCCACTGGGAGAGAAGGCAATGGGCTTTATGTTTTCACAAGAAGTGCAAATTTAACCTAAAGGTCTGTGGCCCCCAACTTGCCGCTGTATCACCAAAGACCTCCCCTTCCCCAGTCTCTTTAGGTGTGTTCAGAGATTAAAGGCTTTACAGAAGAGAAAAGTTTATTGAGAGAAAGTGTTAATACTAACGACCTGCGTACTGCTGCACTCCAGCGTAGGCTTGCTGCAAGGGATCTGCTGCAGTGGGGCTTTGTGCTGTGGAGACACAAGAAAGAGAAGGAATCAAGGGGTTAAACATGACAGGCACTCTCCTTTTCCCCTCCCTCATCAGTATGTGATATAAGACAGGCAGACCCAGGGGCTGAAGGTCCCAGAATGGGAGCAGCTCGCTCACCCTACAGGCAAGACAGCACAGAGCCTCCCCATCATATCCAACAGGGTTCTGTCACCCAGCCACCAACCACCCTGTGAGATTCAGAGCAGAGGACACGCACAAACCTCTCCCCTCCTTTTCCAAGCTCAAATTATGGAGCCCACCTCTGACCATGTGCATTTCTGGCGTGGCAGTAATGAACCCCAAAGAGCCCTCATCTTAAGCCAGGACTGATGCTGTGCTAGGTGCTGTGCAAACTCAGATCTCAGTGACAGCTACAGTCACATGGAACTTTCAATCAGAGCACAAAACAAGAGGGGCATAGCAGGAGAAAGGAGAAGAGAACAAAGCAGTGGCTCCTGCAATCCCAACATCACTTCGAAGGACTGTGTTGTTGCCAGGCAGCCCCCCATGAAAAAGGAAATGCTGCTTGGAGGGGAGGAGGATGCCACTTGTCTGCTCCAGGGACGATGCTGTGAATCGCTGCATAAGGCATGCAGTCCCTTGCTGTCTTCAAAGTGCATTTTCTCTCTTTACAAGTGTGCATTCCTCCCCCTTAAAAACTGTTTATTTTTGAGAAACTTTGAAGTCTAGCTCAAATACAACGGGAGCTAGTTAAGAGTTTTATTTTCCTTTTCCCCTTTGGTTGATAGGGAGAGAAAGAGACAAACGTGTTGTATAAGCTCTTTCTTTATCTGCAGCAATAAAAAATTTAAAGCAAAGCTTGGCTGAACCTCTGGTCCAAATGTCACCTTGGCCCTAATATTTCACTTCTTGTTATGAGTTTAATTTGTATTTATTGATGCTGCGCAGTTCTACATTTATGTGTTCCCTCCAGCTTCTTACTTGCAGGATAATCCCTTAGGGAGTTGCTACTTTCCGCCCTCCATGCTACCTTTTTCCTTCCTGCTAGCAGAGAGGTGTGGCTGGAGGCAAGGTTTTGGAGGATGCAAAGGTGTGGGAATCTTGGAAGGGAATCTGATTCATTGGTCTACCCAAGGAGAGACACTGGCTGTATGCAGAAATGTAGGGGAGATTGGCACATGAGTGTTACAGGACCCAGGGAACATGGACAAAGTGCTTTCTTACGGATGTAAATGCTAGCTTGAAGCTCAATTTCAAAGACCACCATTGATCATGATGGAAGCTTGCAAGATCCTGCACTTTCCTCCCAAAATATGAGGAATCTTGAGAAGACCAAACTTTGAAGGGGAAAACCCAGTTAGCTGGCTAAGGCTCAGAGATTCCTGCTCATTAGAGCATAACTGAATCATAAGGTCTTTGAGGATGCAGAAGTCACAGGAAGAAATAGGGATTGTGATCTTAGGAAGCTTGTGGGACATCAGTTGAAGGCATAGTAGAGGTGCAAAGCTGTACCTTTAAAGAGTAGAGACTCCAGGAAACTGGAGGAAATGCTTAGAAAATGTAAAAACCGTTTCCACTTATTCTTGCCCCCTTGAAACAACTAAATCCTGTTCTTTTTAATCTCTGCTCAAAACTGTTTTCCTCTAAAACAAAACACTGAGCATATTGCTGCAGAAGAAAACTGAATGGTTATTAACTGAAAGGTTAAGTGATACACCAGTTCTTGCACCCTTCTGGGAGAATGGATCATAATATCTTGAACTCCCCAACATGACCAGGTCCTGTCAGGTAGAAGATATCTCCTGAGGAAGGTGAGGGGACATGAGGTAAAAGGAGCAAATCTTTTTAAGACAACTATGTTTTTTCAGTCTGCAGTAAAGGAGATGATCTACTGTATCTGCCCTGAAAGCAACTGCCCTTCCTTGGTTGCACTCAATAGTTTATAGAGCTAAGAGAAGAAAGTGTATCTGATGCTTGGGAGATACACTCTCAGTATTTCTTTCCTCTCCAGCTGTGGCTGGATCAGGAATGCTCATTCTCTGCTTGATATGCTGTCTATTAGCAACAATTGCCTCTTTGTTGATCTGGGAGGCATCGTTGAGCAGTACCTGTCAGACTGAGGTCCTTTCCCTTATTCCCTGCCCTAATGGTGCATACGTGGGAACTGTCCGGTCTCTCAGCCATAGCTGAGTCTATGTCCTTTATAGGGCTGCTGAGCTCACGACTGAGCTCCTTGCCTTACCCTGTCTATCCATATCTCGCCTGCCTTTGGAGCCATACTCCGCCCATCATAATGAAGCCATTCTGCTTGGAAAATATACACTGAAAATCACCTTTAAGATTAAATATTAAAACTGAACAAATGCTTTATTTAAAGAATTTGGGACAGCAAGCCTTCAAATGCAGCCTTTTCCCTCTCCCACACAAAGCTTTTAGATTTCATTATTTTCCTGCATCTTAGCAACTTGTCAGCAAGGGTAGTACCTAACTGGATGTTTCTTTCTCAGGAAGCTGCCTTGTACCTTAGATCATGCAGGAAATTTCTTCCTGGTTTACAGCACATGCATGATAGTGGGAAGACTTGTCCCTGGCTTTAACCAGCTTTGCTCCAAGCTGGGAATCACTTACCCATAGTTAAAGAAACTCAAGGTGACTGATCTAACACAAAAGACCCTAGCACTGACACAATCATTCCTGGGTTCTTTTGAAAAGGCGCAAATAGAAAGGATCCCAGGGCTGTAGGAACAGACAGCACAGGGAGCCAGCATCCCTGGTTTGGGGCTCTGTATTTTACTTGTAATCTCATACCCTATCTTGTCTCTTTGGAAACAGCAGTTGTGGTGAGTCACCACCTGCAGGAATTTAACTTGGCAGCTCTTAAAAACAGAAGTGATGACCTTTTCTCACCGAAGAACTTGCCTTGCGTAGCTTGAACAGTGCATTTACTCAGCCAGTGAAGATGTGGGTTCAGTACAGTAGATGTGCCTATGTTGACCAACACAGCCTGTGAAGGTGCAGGAACACAGACTTCAGGGCCAGCTGGGTACCCCGGCTTGAAGCCAAGGTAGCTTGGGCAGCCATAAGCATATCTTCATGCTGCAGCTCACTCTGCCAGATGAATTAAACCTAGCGAAGGGCATAACTGCCTGCGCTCCCAGCTGTAGTGTGGATGAAGCCAATGGCTGGTATTGATCCAGAAATCTCAAGACACAAATTAAAGGTTTGAGGAAGTTGTGGCCATGCTGTGTTCAGCAAAGTGACAGCCCTCCTACATACTAATGACCCATAAGAAGTTCAGCAAGGGCTCAGATGTGTGAGAGACTCATGATCCAGAGCCAAACTGCCCCAGGGATTATGTGTGGCTGCAGGATGGAGCAGACCATGTGCTAAAATTCGACATGATGGGGAGACATGAATCATTTCTGTGTCTCCACACAAGGACATGATGAGGGAAGGCGACTTTATACCTCCATATGATAGGCATAACCTAATAGGGTTTGCACCCCTGTGGCCTTCACACAAATCATGCTTTGCTAAGGCAGGAGTTACACTTCATCAGCTACCCTTCCTCCCCGTCCAGCTGGCCAGTCTTCTCTTTACTGAAAGTATTAGTTAAACATGGGCATGTGGGGCTGGGAACAGACCCCAGCTCCTCTGTATGCTGTCTTTGCCAGGGTGTAAACCCACTGTTACCCAGATGTAAATAGCTGAGTACAGGCTGGTACCATCTATAGGGATACAGAAGACACCAGCTGAGGGACATGGATATCATAACGCACACTAAATGGGTTTTTTGGACCAGAACTAACATGTATCTAGTTTTATCATCATCAAAAGACCATGGATGTGCTGGTGACAATCTGTGTGAATATGCCTATAGGTTGACATTTGAAACAGCTTTCCTTGTGGTCAGACTCATGGAGATCTTATGTCCAACATACAGACATTTAAGAGATTAAACATGATGTAACATGGACACTGAGGATCGGCTGGTGAAGCGAAAGGAGAAAGGCTTCTGAGAGGCCAAAGGACAGCTATCAATCATGTCAGCCCTGTCGAAGTTAATGTAGCCTTGCTGCTTTTCAGAAGCTAAGGATCTGGCCTTGCCAGGGGAAACTAAAGGTGTACTGTGAAAACAGATGCTAATAGTAACTTCATTTGGCAGCTCAGGGCAAGAGCTTTATCCCCGGACATCACCTCTATATTAATTTGATCATTTCCATATCTCCATGGGAAAAATCCTGCTCAGATACAATTGTCTCTTTGCAAGACGATTCTAGCCAAGATGCCACAAGGTGACCATGGCAAGATAACCTTCTATAAACCTGGAGACATAAAACAAGCCAATGACCTACTATATGGCCATAAATATAAATTTAACGAAGGCAGCATTTATTCATTAGGCAGAAGTCAAGAAATGACTCCCTAGTCCTTCAAAGAAAGTAGATCCTTTAATGTCACTTTCCAAATCCTCTGCCTGATGCCAAAACCCAAGGATGATTTCCCAAGTCAGCATGAAATACCAGTGCTTTAAAATTAGCACCAGGAAGCTTTCTTACTACTGATATATCTTGAGGTTGAAATCAAACTTTTTAAAGGGGCATTCAGCTAGTGTTAGACCTGGCATTTAACTTTTGTAAGAGAATGAAAGGATGGAGGTGGCAGAATGAAGCATGTTGTTAAAAATAAGTAAAATCGGTTTAAGTGATACTCTGTAAAGAATCCCTCCTGAGATGCCTGCAACCCAGTTATAGTGTCTGGCCAGGACGAGCTGTTATATGGGTGCTCAGGTTATAATGGTAGTAGGGGACAGAGGGCTGTTATGCGCAGGGGTGTAAATCAGGAGGAGCTGCACTGAAGCCGGTGGTGGTGGTTGTGAGGTAAAAGCATGATGATTAGTGTCTGAGCCATCAAAAATGGGCCTTGCGTTCCCCTCAGTGGGGTATGGGATACTGCTGGGATATGAGAAAGCCAAGGAATCAGAGAGGCGGCCCAGTGCTTCTGAGAGACAAAAGCAGTGTCCGGCGTATTTTCAGCCCCTGAGATCCCTGGGTTTTCCTTCATGTTGGTGGAAGGAAGCTGCAAACCTCACACCTACATGACACTCTCTTTGGTCCTTTCTTCTGGTTGCCTATGCAGTTCCCAACAGACATGTTTTATTTCATCTATATCATTCTATTTTGTAGCGCTGCTCCCTGCACTGGTCTACAAACGCATGTTAACACCCGGATCCACAGCTTTATTCTCTGCCCCATCTATTCTTTCCTCTCACTGCCCTGGAGGTATTTTGCGCCTCTCTCAGGAGCTGCAGCTTGGCCACTGTCACCTCTGGGAGGGTGGATGAGGTGGAGGGTGGTCAGAGGCTGGGCTGTTCAGTCAGTGATGGGGGGAATAAAAAAATGATAGGAAAGAAAATCTATGTGAAGGCCAGGGTTAAAATAAATAAATAACTAACTGAGTGGGAGGGGTCTATTCACCTTCTCCTTAAATCCAATTTAAATCACTTTCTACAGCCCTAATCTATATCCATAATTACATCATTTCGTACAACAAGCTTGTGAGAGGTCTTAAGAAATTTATGTAGATTAAAATTCATGGGTGCCATAGTACAGATTCCATATTATTAAGATTGATTAGGACAGCTGATGCTGTGATTAAAGAAGCCAGCGTTTACTGTTGTAATTAATTAGGTATTCAGACACAACAATAACTGCAATAACAGAAAGAATGTGCTGATCCGGCAGAAAACAGAGAGTGATCCTGTGTTTTATAGTCTTGTTTCGCCATTTACAGGCTGGACACCACTCAGTCAAAGACATGTTGTCCCACACTTTCTTTTCCCTTACCTCAAAGGAACAAGAAATCCAAGGCATTCTACTCCATCCTGCTAGTTGGAAAAACCCTTTTAGTAGCATCCAAGGTATTGTAGATGCTTGTTTGGGACAACATATGGACCTACTATAAAATTCATACAGTTCATAGCTGGAGATCAGGATTATGTTCATTATTTTCTTAATAGTCCCACCTCCAAACCCCATCCCTAGTAAAGCCCCTGCTGAGATGGGGGCTGTGCAAAAACATGACAGGAGTTGTGTCTTTCAGTGAAGGGACTCCAGTGGACAAAAAAGACACAGAAAGACATCAGAGATGCAGACTGGCAGAAGTGGCTGGCCAAGGTGACAAACTAATTCAGCAGCAGAGCCAGAAGCAGACTTCCCTCCCTTTGCCTACAGCCATAAAGTCATAAGTCAGGGTCAGGTTTAAAAAGCTATTAAGGCACCCTACCTCCATAGTGTTGGAGAGCTCAGTTTAAGTCACCTTTAAAAATAAAGCTCAAGGTCTTAACGCACTTAGATGCTTCTGAAAACATCAGCATAGAGCCTGATTTGTATTTACACCTTCTTCCAGATCAGAGGAAAAAACACTTGGGCTCTGGAAAGGCTCACACAACTGCCTTAAGCAACCCCGTTCATTATGGCAGCAGCATGATCGTTGGAAGTACGTGGCATCATTAAAGCCTACAACTGAAGATGGCAACTTGCTATTATATTTTTAATGAGTGCATTCCTTCACTTGTTTATTTTACCAGTACATTGTGGTTTATGGCATGTGGCAGATTGTTACAAATAGGTCAAATAAATACTTCCTGGTCATAAGGATGTTTCAGGTGCTCACTGTTGCAGTTTTGGAACTGCTAATACAAAGTACGAATTGGAAAGCTCCCACACAAATATTTAGGATGGACAAACACAACACAGCCAAAGATTTCTAGCAGTAACTTAGCCTCAGGACCACTGTAGGACCTCCTACAGGAGCAGGCAGGTCAATCTTTTTCTGATCTCTTGATTCACCTTCTCTCTAAACTCTTCTTGTCTGACATAGAATCATAGAATGGTTTGAGTTGGAAAGGACCTTAAGATCATCTCATTCCAGCCCCTTGCCATAGGCAGGGACACCTCACATTAGACTGTGTCGCCCAAGGCTCTATCCAACCTGGCCTTGAACACTGCCAGGGATGGGGCAGCCACAGCTTCTCTGCGCAACCTGTGCCAGCGCCTCACCACCCTCACAGGGAAGAACTTCCACCTAATGTTTAATCTAAATCGCTCTCTGTTAGTTTAAAGCCATTCCTCCTTGTCCTGCTACATGTCCCCTTCTCTTCCTGCACAGGTGAAGCTCTGATCTTGCCCAATGCCCCTGGATGGTGTCTACTGTGATCAAGACTGACCCTGGGACTGTTTGGTCTAGAGCAGCACCCTGCCCATCAGCAGCACTGCTAGCCAGTCGAAAAGCTAGTAGATAAGCCTGTCATATCAGCCTATCGGCAAGTCCTCCCCCACAAAATTAGCTTGTATAATGATAATAATTACAGATGGAGTTTGAATCCTGTCTCTGCTGGCAATGGGTGAAGTTGGTTGCTGCCTGATAGCAATTTGTTGAGCCAAGGAAAATGAATTGATGGTCATGGTTCAGTTCCTAAGACATGAGTTTCTACAGCACAGGAATTCACCCGTGGGGGACACCTTCACTGCCAATCTCAGCAGTGGCTTGGAAATATGTGGGCATAAAAGCTTGGCTGCCCATTCGTACTGACAGCTAGTCCTCACCTGAGAGGGCTGACCCCCAAGTAGGGCATGGAGTGGAGCTGGCTGTCTTGCTAGCCCAGATGTACCCACAGTGTAACCAAAGAGGAGTGGGGGAACTTCTGCTGTCTCTGTACAGAGGACAGACAGAGCTAGTCCTGGCAGTAGTGGGCAACCACTGTGTGCCTGTGAACAGTAAAAGAGATGACACGTTTTTAATGTATTATGAGCAACTGTGGGAACTGCTTTTGTTTTCCTCAGCAAATGCACTGAAGCACTCAGCATCCTGGAAAGCATTCCCTGACTTGAGCCTCCACAAAGCTGCCATGCCACTGGTCCATCCCTGGCTTGGGTCAACCTGGACATCCCTTTGCTCAGGAGGAATAATTTTGTCTGGGGGCTGTGCTACGGGCACATCAATGGGCAGAAGGCCACAAAGCAGTGCTCACTCTTTTCTGAGGGGCCTGCTTTGCACCTCCTTCCAATTCCCTCATTTCACTGTTCCTTTGACAGCCAATCTCTCCTCTCTCTTGCTTGCTGCCCTTTGGTGTCTTCATTTGTTTTTCATGTCTCTCTCCCCTTCCCTTTCAAAGGAGGCTTTATTTTTGCAGTGAGCATTTCATCCAGTCTCTCACAATGCAATCCAGTAGGGCAGAACCTGTTACTGGAGAGCACAGTGCTGATGGTGTGAGGCACAGCACAAACCAGTGCAGATGGTCTCCACTGTTATTGTACATCACACACTGTTACAAGAGAGGCACTGGGCAATGAGAGGATAAGAAGCTTTGGCAGAAAAACACAATCCCTGTTACTACGGTTAACGTGGAAATGGCAAGTACTCTTGAGCTGCTGCAAAGTGAATCACAAGATCATGGCACAACAGGTTATGCTTTTCATCCCAACTATGTGTTGTGACACATTGCCATGTTCAATAGCTCTGCAAGCTGAAAGACTAAAGGGTTGGCATTAATACACAAACAGGTCAGATTTCCAAAGGGGCTTAGACTAGTGGAAGGGGAAATATCTACTCCTTCCTGTTCATACTAAAAGGTGCACTATGAGGCATTATGCACTGGCTGAGCTTGGATAAAGTGAGAGCATGGGTTGCTAAGAGTATGCCTACAAGTAATGGTTTTCCAGGGCTACTGCACGGACTCGCCAGAGCCGTATTAAAATCTAATTCCTGTATGGACTGGGGCTGTGACCAGAGACTTGGTGAATGGGGCCTTGCAGCCTACTCTTGCCGCTGCCTCTAAGCCAAGGATGGTTCAGAAATCAAATGTTATCATGTGTGTCCCTGCTCCAGACAAAGGGAATCTTAGAAAAGGAGCTCAGGTGAAGACAGAAAAAAAAAGGAATGAAACTACAGAGTAAATACGATTACATGATATGGACCTGCTCTTACAGTGCAAAGACTGTGCAGTTCTGGAGTCCTTTAGATGCAGCACCAAAAATATTATAGCTAGATACAAAGGTGGACGTGTAGACAAACTGCACAATTAATGGGATTTATTTGGGTCTGAATTATGTGTATGCCATGCCTCTATAGATTTTGATAGTTCTGTTTTTGCTATTTTCAGGCAGCAAAGAACATTTTGTTACAGCATAGAATGGTGTTAGCTCACATTTGAGATTTCTGTGGAGTATGAAAGAGTATCTGAGAGCAAAATTCAGGCTTTAAACAATATATGGCAAGCCACAATCATAGCAAGACTACGGTTATGTACATAAAACTGCAACACTCTTAGCCACTTTCAGAATGAGAAATATACCATAAAATAAAGTTGTTTGGAAGATGCTGACTTTGGATAGGTACTGGCGTGGTCTTTTTTTCTCTATAGCGTTAATGCAATTGCATGCTGAGCTTTAATATTTTATTTCTACCCTTCCATTTGGAAGCACAGACATGCAGAATCACAGGGCAGTGCCAGTAACAAAAGCTACAGAGGAAAGTGTGAAAAATCCCATCATGAATGATGATGGAATAAGCTGCCCAGTGATGAAAATTTCTTTCTAACCCCAAGCAATTAGTGGCTGTCTTATATCATAAAGCATAAAGGTTTGTGTCCTTCCTACGTTTTTATCCAGTCTAATGTGGCTGTGGATGTTCTCATTACCCATATAAATGTCTAATTCATTTCTTAAAATGCTGCTAAGCTCCAGGCCTCAATAAAGCTTGTAGCAAGGAGTAACGTTTGGGAGAGTGCATAAACGCTCATGAGGAGGAAGAGAGTAAGATGGAGCAAACGCTTGGTGCTCATGAGTTACACCCAAACCGCTACAAAGGAGCTTCCTTTTGGGGTTTCATTGCTGGTGTGGACTGGCAGAAATAAACTGAGAGGTGAGGGTCTGGCTTACCACTGTTCCCTTTAGACCTCTGCTATAACTTCAGATGTCATTAAGTTATGGGGAAGCTGAGTACAGAGAAAGACCAATATATTGCTGAAGACGCACTGAGATAAATCGAAACTTTACACAAAGCAGACTATTTGGATGTCAGCTTCAACGGCAGAAAGGGGCCTGTCTGCCTGCAGCAAAGTGGAGCAAGACTGATTGCCACCTTTCAGTGTGTTGAGCTGCTGGTATTTGTGCAGGGAGGTACTGTGAATTGCTGGCTGAGCAAGTCTCTCCACAACTCAGAGAGAATCAGACTAAGGCCATTGACTTTTATATAGTCATGGATGAAATACCTAACTGAAAGCTTGCTTTAATTATGGGGGGTAGTTTGAGATGGCAACAAAATCTCAAGTTCTTAAGATTCATCTAGAATGACCATCTTTTCTCTGATGCCTTCAGTAATGGATCATGCAAGATTACCTAAAAGAAGCTAAATAAACCAGGAAAAAAATAGAAATGGATGAATAAACAGAGAAATGATAGACTGGCAAACAGACAGATGGATAGTCGAACGGATTGTTGTATTTGTAGAACCCTAGAGACAGGATACCATGGTTGAGCTCAGAGAGTGTAAGGGCTCTAATGTGTTCTAACGCCTCCATAAGTCTCCAAGAGCTCCCCATCCCTCTAAGCTACTATGAACATGTATACACATGCCTAACTTTTAGCACAGTAAGGCCCTCGATTTCAATTCTGCTTAAAGCTGAACTCATGGCTGAATGTTTGCAAAGTTTATGTGGGGAGGATGATAATTATTTTACAGTACTCTTGGTATATCTGGGCTTTGCTGCATTCACAAGGTGGCTTTTTTCAGTGACATTGAACTGTAACTAGACTGTAACTTTTGTATTTGTATGTTATGTGGTATTTTTCCTCGCAGCTCACAAAGTCCCCTGTGATAATGAATCTTCTGAGTTTTCAGGACTGGTGATTGAAAGAATTCTGTTTATTAGGGGTTTTGTGGGCTTTTTGGCTGGAGCATCTGAGTCAGTTTTCTGATTTCCTAATAAACTAGATCAATCTCTGTGTGCTCCAGAATAAAACACTCTTTTGCCAGCTCATGGCTCAGATCAATTAGTTACATTTGCTTAAATTTTTACTTTTATAATTGTTATCATTAGTATGGGTACAGTAACAGTAAGGAATGTCTTCCTAGCAGAAGCACAGCTTGGAGTAGAGGACTACCTCAAATATTGAGGATGCTGAAAAAATGTAGGTGCTCATTAAGGTCTTGTAGACTCCCGAGTTCTTCATGATTACATCATCAGAGTGTCCATATACTTAAGTACTGGTATGTATCCTTTAATGCCCCTCATTCATTTCTGACTGCCAGGGTTTGCAAAATCACTCCTTCAGCACTGCCATCTTTTGAGCTAGTCAAAGTCTGTATCCCAGCAGCAGTTCTCTGGTGGTGTGTCACAAAGAGGTGAAGCTGAGCCCATTCTGTGGCTGTATTAAAGGCACTTCAGTCTCCAGGCCTGGTAAGGCAACAGGGTTTGGATGCAGCGAGCATTTCAGAGACCAACATATGCTACCTGCACACATAGTCTGAGGTATGGAGCAGTTTCTGTCAGCAGCCATGTGGACTGCCTGGAGTCAAGCTCTCAGGCCCATCCAGCTGCAAGGGAATCCCAGTAGGAGATACTAATGATGGGTGCTAGGAGATGCAAACAGGCTTAGCACAGCTCTTTCAAGGTGAGCCAGTAACAAGACCTTTGGGAGTGCTGCTGGGAGATCAGTCAGTATGAACTGGTCAGGCCTCAGACTGAATTTTAGCTAAAGCAAAACATGCTGGGTGTCCTGATTGTATTCAGGCAAGTCATCCAACAGATGCGCGCTCAATTCTTCAGCATAAAAGTTTTCCACCTGCAACATACCCTTGATGCATCTCATCCAGATTTGAGCATATAACAACTGCAGCTGGGTGAGATCTAGCTACGCCAATGCTGAAGTAAGCTTCAGTGGTGTGGGGTGTAATCCTTCTGAGGTGGATCATGCTAGATGAAGCCTGTGGATGTGGACAATCTCCTTAAGACTGACAGAGTAGGTTGTGGGAACAACACTGGTCTGACTTACCTGGGTAAGGGTGAATGCCATTAGCAAACACGGCTTCGGCGGCGGGCTGCCCGTTAGCCTGTGGTGGGAGGCCAGTGAAACCATTCACCCCAATTGGAGATGGGATGCTAGGCACAGCTGGTGCAGTTATGCCAGGAGGCGTGCTTCCACCTGCAAGCAGGGAGGACACAAAACCAGAGCTTGTGAGTACTGAAGCAAGAACTGCATAGTTAAAATACACAGAAACCTTCTGATAATACATAAATGATCTCCCAAGCTGTTGTGCAAAGAAAGGGACTTCTTGCCAATTGTTTCTCTGTTTGGAAAGCACTTAAGAAAGGCTTGCAAAACTTTCTTCAACAGAATGAAGGTTTTGCTTGGTGATTAGTCTCTCTAGGCTAGATCCACAGCTAACATCAAGCAATAAAAAGTATAGAAATAAGACCCTTCCTCCTCAACTTTCTCCCTAGAGTATTACCTGTTTAAATTGCTAAATAAGTAGATGTTTCTTTCCTAGATATCATTTAACACCAGAAGCAAATTCTCAGTCCCACCTTTCTACAGCAATCTCTCTGTTTCTCTTTGGAGATGTCAGCTTTGTGGGTGTACTGATTTCCAGGACTACACTATCTGCATTCCCTCATGAATGTGCATTTTATGCACGAACTCATTCTGAACTTTCTCAGCACCAGGGATTTAGAAGGTTTGGCAAGTTGATTTGTAGCCTAAAGGCAGCCAGTGATACTTGGTTTTTGTCAATGTTTGGCCATAACTTGACTTTTGTAGAGTTTTGCAGAGATCTCCCACACAACAGGGGCAAAATTTGGCCTAGATTTCTTTCGTTCATGGAATAATACTCCTCTCCCTCTTCCTAGGCACATCCTGTGGGGGACTGCGATGTTGCTATTCAGAAGAAAAATGTAGTCTTTATGTTTTGGGCAGGATCCTGTCACCCACTGGTAGAGAATTTTTGCATTTCTGAGGGGAGAATTAAATCTCTCTGCTACCTCACTGCTGGCTTCTATGTATGTTTTGAATGACTGGACAGTCTGTGCTTCTTGCAATGTATTCAGGATGTTTTTGGGGACCCAAAATGAGTTTTCAATGGATGAGAAATTGTTTTTCTCTTGCTAGTTGTGAGTGGGAAGTTAAACTATCTTATCTCCACCAACGTCTTTCTGTGTCGGGGTATACTACTGATTGAAAGCACCTTTTTTGCAGTAACCCCTTTTTTAAATGAATTGCAGAGATTTTCTTCCCCATAGCAGCGTTCCATGATAGGTTAGTCCAATAACACACTTTAATGACTACTTAAATCCGTGTTGGTTCTTTAAGAAAGCCAATACAGACGCATGGGATGTTTTAATATATTCTGACTTGAGTAGCCCCAAAAGCAGTCAATATTTCAGCTCTTTTCCTATACCCTGAAGCTGCTGCTTCTCCTTTGCTTATTTAAATGGTGTTGGCCTTTAAAACTGTCCTCTGTGGAGGTACAGGGAGTTAGCGGTGGCAACTGGAGTCCAAAGGCAATGCTCTTAGCATATGCCATCAGCTTGCAAATCACAAAGGCTAGTTAAAATTTCAGTTGCTTTTCTAGATCTCTCCTTTATTTGCATAGACAATGTAAGTATTTTTTTCTAAAATCACAGCAAGGGATTTGTGCTTGCTATTTTCTGCATGTCTAAGGAAGTTTAGGCATATTCATTGGAATTCTTTAATTTTCTTCTTATAACAAAAGATCGCCCCTGGAGAGGTCAGATCTGTAGTTGGAGTTAAAACTGGCATAATGCCACCATAGAGAACAAATGGTGGTGGTGCATGCCAGTTGTGGATTTCACCCCTGGTTTGAGGTCTCTTGCTGCAGCTACACCAGATGCAGATTTACAATATGGAGGCAGAGAGAAGACAAGGATTGAAAGATGCTTAAATGAAATACCACTTCTAGTCTCTCTGTGCAGTTAACAGAGTAGCAGCCCCACTTTTCACCCAGATTACACCAATGATGGGAGAAATGCAAAACTTCGACCAAACTTTCAGAGACATCAATTTAATGGCCTTGCAATCACGGGCTGTTGTGTGAGATAAACCTGACTCTTGATGGGAAACCTGGCTCTTGCTCTCTAGATGCCAGCAAACGGCATACAATCTTTATGGTCTGGATTACCCACTGAGATTGCCTACTGCACTTCACTGACTGCAAGCAAATCCAGTGACTTGTTTAAACTAAATGTCTAACTTCTGTGTGGTTAAACCGGGTGAGATGGATCCTGTCTCTAGTCTGTTAGGTTTGCCTGGAACCAAAACTCTTTCTTACGTACCATGGGAACTCGTGAGCCTGAATGAACTCATGGCCATGTCCCAAGGAACCCACTCTCCTAGAGGCAGGACACACAGAAAAACAGCTGGATTAGGAGGCCTGAAGATAGAAGCACAGAGGCACTGTGCTCAGCTCCAAAGCTTCTAGGACTTCTGGGTTACCAGTGTCCTTTTTCTAGCACAATTTTTCTTTTGCTTAGGAAAGATCAAAACACTTCAATTTTTTCAATGTTCCAAACGCTTTTTCTAATGCCTGTTTTTCAGAGAACTTTGAAATGTTTCATTTTCATTCCAAGTCAGAACAAAGATATACTTCAATGACTGGAAATCCTGCTATGAAGCAGAATGATCATTTTCCATTTGGCTTTCTGAATGTTAACAAAAGCCAGCAGGAGAATTCATGTTAGGCTTCAGATATCTCCTGGCTACTCAGAAATAGCTGCTAGTGTTGTAGGCTTGCTTGCTCAGACGTTATGTGAAACATTTTCTACGCATCTTATCACAAGCTTTGTGAGTGTTGTACTAATACAAGGAGTCATTTCAAAGTATAAACATTTCACCCAAGGAATAATTGCCAATGGACATTTCCACAACCCATTACAAAGGTTTTTCATGAAAGAAGGTACCATTCAACATAAATCTGCAATAACGCCAAAGTGTGTAGACTCCATGATTGAAATCGTGTCATAAGGAGGCGGCAAAATCTGCCACCATGAACAAGATCAAGGGATCTTACTTGCAGTAATGACCAGACATGGGTGCTCTGTAGAGCATGTAAAAACTATGAGCTTTCCTCTCCTCTATTCTGATAGTAAGAGTTTAACAGTCCCCAAAAGGCACAAGGCATACCAGAAGGGGAGAAAGGGTTTACGCCAAAGAAGGGCTGGGATATTTTTCATGTCCTGGATATCATGGTAGGCACAGGATTTGGCTGTTGTACTGATACTTTCACACCTATTTCATGGAATTTGCTAATCCTCAAGACATTAATATGCACAAGAGTTTGTGCTCTTTTGTGGTGGGGATATCATAAACCATTGACTGGATTCAGTTCTCCAGGCCCTGAGAACATTTGAATTCCAGGCAGTCTTTGTTTGACGTTAGCTCTGCTCCCACCAACACAAAACAAATCTAGCTAATGCAAATATGATAATCTTTCCAGCAGCGGGTTTAAAGGGTGCACATATAATTAAGCCACTTTTCTATTTGGATTTGCAGTAGCTCCATCGACTTGTTGTTTATATATTTATCGTTGTGTAAACATATATTTTGAAATGTGTGGTATGAGATTTTTGAGTCAAGTGCTTTTCCTTGGGTCTTCATAAGTTTGTGTGGAATTAAATCTGTCTTTCTTTCTCTCTCCTTTTCCCCTCCTCATATTCTAACACAAGCAAAGGAAAAGATAGGTATCTGATCCAATAACTTCTGACATTGTTCCCAGTCACCCATTGCAAAGAGATGCTAAGGGAGGTTTCCTTTGGCAGATAGGTTAGCAGAACTCAGTTGGTCAGGAACAGCACCCCAGCCTGCATTGCTGTGGTGCCCTTGCCCTGCCATTCAGAGCATCTTTCCTGGCTTCTTTGAGATAGCCTTTTCCTGCTCCAGGGCTGCTGCAGAACTCTTTATCTCTGGCTTTGAGCTGCCCCATCCTCTCTTACTGCTCTGTTCTGGAGTCCCAGATCCTGCTCTGCCAGTGCTATGTGCACCACAGCTGGCTCAGCCAGAGCTCACTCCTCCTATATCATATTCCAAACCTTTGTCAAGCTCATCCCCTCCAGGCCAGCTTGATGCTTCAAGGTTCACACAAAGGCATTGCTAAGCCACATCTGTCTTAACACAGTCCCATCCCTAGTGCCTCTCATAGGAGCAACCTGCATCATGCCAGGGACCATTTTATCCCAGCCAGTTCTTCCTGATTGCTTGACCTGTTCCTGCCCATATGATTTCCTTATTCTTCAAGCCCCAGGAAAGCCACTCCTCTTTCCATCTCAGCTTTATTCTCTGCCCACTGAAACATACACTGCAGATTCTACCATGGGTTTCTGTGACACCTTGCAGCCTAGCCAGATCCTGGCAGCACTTCACTGACTACCTGTCTCTGGTCCTGCAGCCAGAAATGCTCTCTCCAAACACTTACATTCTAGAGATCTTCCCTGAGTACCTCCTGTTCTATTTCACAACAGGAGAAAGGCTTACGCGTCCCAGCGTCATAGCTAATCTTGTTAATGATATTGCAGCTCACAACAAACTTTATTTCCTTTGTCTTTGTACCAGCCTGGCTGTGACAGAACCAGCACTGACCCCTTGGATATCTATATGCACTGGGGGATGTTTTGTGACATTTGAAGGGTACTCAGAGCTGAAGGAAAGTTCTGTGAGGGGTAAGGCTGAAGGAAAGGGTTACGTCTGAGGGCCTTTTCCAGTGCCTTCCCTGTCAGCACCCTTTCTCCTCCCCAGCAAGCCCATTGTGTCTCAGCCTGATGGGTTTCAACCCTCTTCTTCTCCTCACCCACCAATAAGTGCCATTCATCACGGGGCAGATAGCCCAGCAGCCCACTGCTGGCGAGCCATTTGTCTTTCCCTTACAACTACTTCACAATGCAGAAGTGAACCTGCAGCTTGCCCAGCCCTGGAAGAGGCAGTGACAGCCTTCCTCTGCCACTTTCCCCTTTTCCCAGACCACAAAAGGATCTGATCGGCTCCACTCCTCACTTCTGGTGGCCTTCACCAACAAGACCAACATTTCAATAGACAACCACTGAGGGAGGACCTATCAGTTAACAGGTCTCTTCTGGGATTTTCCCACCCTTTCCCCTCTCCATCCCGCTGCCCCCTTACCTGAGGTTGGTGTCATGGGAGCAGCAGCCAGCCCGTTCATGTTCAGGGCTGCCATTTGCTGCATCTGGGCTGCAGCAAAGGCTGCCATGGGGTTCAGGTAGCCGCCCTGCGCCACTGATGCCATGATCGCGGCTTGCTGCTGCATCAGCTGGAACAAAGAGAGAGAGCAGGGAAAAAACATCACGCGGTCACCGGTAAGATGGACCATGGCATCGTCACCAGGATGGGGACCAGGGCAGGGTGTGAGGCAGACTCTGTTATGAGACGCCAGCTCAGCATGCCTGTGGTATACCCCAGCCTTGGTCTTCCTTCCCGATACAGGGACTGGAAGCAAAGTGCATCTTTGCATCTTGGCATCTTTATACTCCCCATCCCTACTACGTTTTGCCCAGTGTGGAGGTTTCCCATGAATTAGACTCAGCCCTCTGAGTCCATAGTACTTCCTTGAGAAAAGCGGAGAAAAGCCTTTATATGATCTTGAGCAGAGAGGTTTTGTGGCTTGTATCAAAGCTCTGGGAAAGCGCTGGGACTGACGATGAGAGACCAGTCTATGCTGAGTGGTGGGGAGAAGAAATGGTTTCTCCAGAGCAGCAAGCTTAGTTAATTCTGTAGGGGAAGCATGATTTGTTTCCGTCTATCAGTGACAAAAACAGTTTTCTCACATGTTGCTGGGAGGCCTTTGGAGGGCACTGGGCAGAACTGTAATCAAACCTTCCAACCAGGTTACAGCACCTATTTCCAACTCAACCAAGCAGAGGATGCTGGAAGAGCTGCTCAAGAGAAGGGAGCTCTCCTACTTTAGCAAGATTAATACTGTGTAGTGGGAAAATCCTTTCCTTGTGGTCTTGATCTGGGTTGACTTCCCCGATTATTTTTGTTTTCCCAGAAAGTGGTCAAAATGCTGCCTCTCTTAAGGCAGATAGGAAGAAATAAGGAACCCAGGCTATATTTGTTTGAAGCAGAAGCATGATGTATGGTTGTACATGCTGGAAATGCTTCTTACATTAAAACCACACTTTGCTATCATTATCTTACTCTTTCAACCTAGTACACAAGTCAGAGCAGTTCATGTGTATAGAATGGCCGAAGTGGGCTTGTAAAATGCTCCTGGTGTGAAGGAGACAGAAGCTGCCTCTTGTCTTCCTCCCAGGTGCTATATGAAGACCCAAACAAAGTCAGAGTCCATATACAACCTCCACTAGTAACGAGTGGTGGATCCTTAGAGAAAGTGTATGGGAAAGAGGATCAGCAGAGAGGAAAATCTCTGTTCCTTTCCAAGCCTCTGGTAATGCATGACTTGATGATAATAGTGGAGAAGGAAAGTTTTTCTCCAGTGATTTTAGAAGTGACTTGCGGCAGTGCTGGGTTAATGGTTGGACTTGATGATATCAGGGGTCTTTTCCAACCCAAATGATTCTATGATTCTATGATCCTATGTCTCTGCTCTCTCCAGAGCTGTAGGAACTGTTTTTATGCTCACTGTGGTTTCACTCTCTCCCATCAGGAAATCATCCCCTGATGCTGTTGTTTAAGCACACAGGACATGCTTCTCAGCTTTAAACAGCCCTCAAAAGTCATGGGAAGGAACAGACTGTTCCCTACTGTGCACTTTAATGTTGAAATATTATCTAAATTAGCTGTTCATACACATGCACACTAAAACAAATCCTTGAAATCACTGTGCTTATTCTAATGCTGAAACTTTCCTTGTTACCATTGGTAAAGAGAGAAAAGTAAAGGATGCTCTGCCACTGATCTGCAGTATAACTGCGCATAAGTTGTGTAAGCCTGGCTTGGTTTCCCCTGTGATATAATAGGACACAGGATACCTGCTTCCCCATCAAGGACTCCCTTCAGATCTACAGATGGAAAGTGCTGTACTACAGCTGAGTACTATTATTTTTGAAGCCTAATACAGATTGGTGGCAAGGTGGTGGCTTTCCCTTTGATTGTTAATTACCCTTTTTCATTATACCCTGCATAAGACACTTTCACATTTTAATTAGTGATATCCTGTTCTTTGTAATTACTGATGGAGTGATTAGACAATCTTTTCTATTATAGCACAATGCTGATTCCCATTTAAAGAGTACATTTGTTTTCTAGGCATCATTTGTGTTTATTCTCCAGAGGAGGCAATGAGCAGGTGATTTTAGTAAGTATGCCAATGTGGGTGAATGAGGAAGGGAGAATCCATCCATCTTTAATACTGGATTGACTCCAGTGCTGGGGATCTGGACTTGTACCTCATTTTCTCTGCTGGGTATCTTCCTTTGGGGACAGCTGAAGAAGTAATTGGCTGTTTGCAGGAATGGCAGCCTATAGCAGAAATGATAGCCTATAGGAACTGTTTAAAGCTGCTGATCAAAGAAGCATGTCTCTGAGATGGGCACACTTGTAAGGGCTGGGAACAGCCCAGTCTGGTCTTTGTTGACTTTTGTTTGTGCTTCTCCAAGCTGACTGGAGCTGCATGCACAAACCCACCGCAAACCATGGAGTGGCATACGGCAGGTCATGTGTGTGCTGTTGTCAGTCTCGCTGTCAGATAACAACCTAGTATTTGCACCACAAACCTTCTAAAAAAGACAGGGGACTATTGTTTTGTCTTTTCCCATCACAAGATTTAGAAAACTAAATACACATGGGGTTTTCTCTGAGCTGGACACCTATTATGGTTGATGTGATAGTGGACAAAGGATTCTAGGCCAAAACTCATCTCTCCCTTTTGTATGCTGAAGTCTCTGGGCAGATGAATTGCAGCTTTGTTTCTCTCTATCGAGAGTATGTGGAGCTCCAAGCGATCAGTTCCAATGCACGTGGCAACACAACCAGATGAAATCATTCCTGCTCCTTACCTGGCCCTCAGCAGATACTTTTGGACTTTGTTTCCCAACCATTTAAAAGAAAAATGTTAACTCTTTTTTTGTTGGTGTTTCATCTGTGCTGCAAGAGAAGCAGGGCTCTGTCTAAAACATACCACATTGCCAATAGTATTACAAATGATTGTGGTGCTCTAAAGACAATTTCCATTCTGCACTAGGAAATCACATGTGATATTATTGATGGCTTATGCAATCTCTTCTCCTCCATATGGATATCTCTAAACTGTTCAGAGACAACTCCACAACAGAAGGTGCTCCTCTTGGTTTGCAAACCAGGTAACTTGAATGTGTGACTTCTTGTGTGTTCAGAAGGCTTATAAATTTGCACTGGAAGATCCATGCTCCTTTTTGTAGTGTGATGTCATTCATGTACTTCTGCCACGGACCTTCAGAAAGAAGAACATATTTTCTCTCTCCTTACTAGAAGAACTAGATAATCTTAATCTCATGATTAGTGCTGAAGGTGCAGGGTCTGCAGCCTAAACCTTGGTGAGTTTCAGTAAAACAGTCACTTAAACTGGCTGAACTCCCACAGAGACTGAATTAGGAACTTAGAGGAAAGAGGTTAAGTTCAGCTTGGTGTTAAAAAGCTAGCGCAGTTAAAATAAGAACCTAACCTGTGATTTAGGAAACAAGATTCAGTTGCTTCTGCTACAGCCACCCTGTTTTTATCATGCTTAGTGCTCTGGGGATGTGCACTCCAAGATGCCCTGGAGACCTGGCAAACCCTTTGGCATGTTGAAATGAGCTGGAACCCACACCTTATGACCCAGAAGATATACACCCCCCTGCAGCCTTCAGAGCCAGCCCTTGGGGTAAGCCAGGGTCTCCTCCAGAGCTGGAAGGATTATATCTTCCCATACCTGAACATAGTCATGTACCCCAGCTAACTGGCTTTGCTTCTTTGGCTCAGAGGGGACCCAAGACATGTACCAAACATGCCTGGACATCTCAGCCTTTGACAGTACTCTGGCCACTCTTTTCCAGTCACATTTCCCATTCATACAAATCCTAATGGGGAAGAGAAGGGAGGTCCTTCCCAGCCCAGCAGCTGATGGCCGCAGCTTGGTCAAATGCAGCAGTATCATTGCGATGGGCAGACAGGGACTCAGTCACCTTGAAAGAAGCTGACAGGATAGAGCTATCTCCTTCCCCCCAGGGTGGCTCTGAGCAAATTTGCAAAAGGAAACCAAGTCCTGTGAGGGTCACCAGTGTCCCTTATAAAACCTCCAAGCATTCCCAATAAAAGTCACCCCATTCCTTCCCCAGCTCCCCCTGAAGCAAATGTCCCATCCACTCTCCTTTTACTTTGAAAGAGGCCCAATGTATGGTCCCAGCTAATAAAGCTGTAGAAAGCGAGGCACTGACCCCACCGGAGGCAAATCAATAGCAGCAGGGCCCCTGGGTGTTGTGTTCTTTAAAATATGCCATTTGAAATGCAGATTTTCCCTGCCTGGGCTGGGGCCACAAAGCACTAATCAGAAAGGTAGCAGCCTTATTATCTCAGACTGGTCCAAGGGGATAGAGAGGAGCTTTTCAGCTTCTTCAGCCAAAAGGATGTATTTCCTTTTGCTTCTCTTTCTTCCTTGGCATGATCTATACCTCAGCATTTAGAGCTTTTTCCTATCCAATTTTAAAGATTCATTCCCTCTTTCCTCCAACCTGGACTTTACTATTGCTCAAATATTTAACTTCTTAGGAGACCAAGTGATATTAACAAACTGATTCATGCCAACGGGCAGCTCCTCAAGAGCTAAAAACCTGCAGTCCCCATCCTAATACTGGAGAAATGATGGAGCAGCTGAGGAAGCACTGGTAAGGCCATCCAAAGCATGGAAAGGGGTGGTAGTGATGAATTGTCAACAGAAAGAGATGGTAGGATTTATCTCACACACTTTTTTGCTACCTCAGGTTGAGGTGGCTAAACTTCAGTCAGCTCTGCCACCAGTGGGCAACAGGCTTACCTCCAACAGGCTTACCTCCAACAGGCTTATCCACTCTATACTAGCATGGAAGATTAAGATAAAAACCAGAAAGGGATGAGGTTTTGCAGCAGAGCTGTACCAATGCAAAGGTGGCTGATGCACAGCTCCTTCTCCACATCTTGCATCAGGACAGATGCATGCCTGACTTCAACGAGCATCAGCTGAGGAACACCAGTGTTGCATTAAACATACAGCACAAACGTGGCACTTACTGCCAGTTTTTCTCCCAGAAGTGGTCCCTAAGTAGCCATGGGGAGTCCAGTGGTGTGGAATGAGGGCATGTGAGGGCTCCACATGTGGGGCTGGCTGGTAATTGGCGCTCACCTCTGACATTAGGCAACTGTTAGATGTCAAGGTCCCACAAGGAATATCCTTTTCTTACAGGAGAAATAGCTATACAGAGAGATGAAGAAACTCAAAGCTCAAAACTCCTTCTAGAAATAGGACAAGGATGTTACTGCTTGTTTTCACCAGCCCCCAAAAGGACTGCATGTGAAACTGAAGAATGAGAAGAAGAGAAAGAGGGATCATTTCTAGGGTCATTTTGAAATAGCATGATCATTACCCTTGCAGAAAGCTTATTCTGAATGAGCTGATGTCCTTCTCATTTTTTGAGTGCTATTTTCTATCCTTGTCTCTGAATTACATAATGTTTTTCTTTGACTTTGCGTATTCTTCATTCAGTAATAATAATAAAAGTAATAACAGCGTCCCACACTTCCCACCTGTAACGATTTATACAACCACTTAGCTAATTAATCCTTACGGAATTCCAGCTATAGAAAGAGGTAGGTAAGTGATCAATCAAGCAGTAAGAGGACTCGTATTTGATAAAATCACGAAATTGATGAATTCACGTCTGTTTTACTTTACTGGCCATTGGAAAATATAACCACAAATACCTCCCAGGCCTTTAAGCAAACAGAAGATAGTCTGTAAAAAAATCATAATGGTTTTTCAGATATTTTTTTATGTCTTTGGGAAACAGAATTTTCTGCTTTGAAAATAATATTTGAAGTTAACATTTTTTAAAAAACTAAACAAATGAGGAACACATGGATTCATGTGTCTTACTGTCTTTCTGAAGCCTGATGCACAATAATTTGGATTTCTAAGTTTCTGAGAACTCTGGAAAAACACAAAAAGCTATGAAAAAAATAAAAGGTATAAAAAACTTAAACCTGAGTGTTCATTATTTCTGAATTACCAGGGAGCTGACAATCAGAAATATGGTATCAGCCCTGCTGCAAAGTATTATGGCTTCAAAATAACTTCTTCTTCTGGAACGGATCAGAACAAGTGATTTACATAACAGGTAGTATACAGTCCCATTTTGGTCATTTAAATATAATGGCTATTATATGCAGAAGACATGTTGAGTAAATTTTCCCTGATTTCATAGGGCTAGCTGGATTTTTTTAAGCATCTTTCCAAAATAATTTCACAGTATGAATTGAAAAAATATTGGAAGAAGCGATTCTTCCCTTCAGCTCTAGCAGAAATATCCTTTTATCTCCACAGGAGCTGGGATAGGGAAGCAGAGGGGGGCACTGGGGCTTTTATGGTCAGCATGGTGGTTGCTTCTGCCCTAGCTTCCCAAGGTGACCACTTAGGATGACGACTGAGAGCTTTCCTGCACTGGATGTTCCCAGATTTGCTGCAGTTATTGTCTACAGTTCACAAGCTGCAGCCATTTGTACTTTTTCAGTGAGGGGATTTACTGATGGGAAAGGACTTGCTCCAGGCCAGAGAGCAAATGTTACCACTGTCTATGTTGCCTCTGTCCCCATCTGTCTGGTTTTACTCACTACCTCTATGCTTGTCCCCTGCTGCAGGATGCAATCAGTCCACAGCTGGAATGTGGCCAGGACACCCATGGCTAACACTCCCACCCCATTTTTTATGCAAACTTGATTTATGACTTTGATCTTATTTTAAATAATTTAAAAATTAAATAATTTATACAGTATCTGTCACTTTCCAAGGTTCCTTCCTTTGTTCTTGCTTTGCTCTCCTGCATTTTCCCATCTTCCCAACCCTTTTTGATCTGTGCACATTTCCTTTTCTTCATGGTGGGGAAGCAGTGGCATGAGGCAGCACCTAACTACTCACCACTTTCTTCATAGGAAGAAGACCTGCAAGAAGTTTTGCCGCTGTTGTGTATATGAGGCAGGACTACACTATCACCATTCATAATCTGGATTGATTTTTATGGCCTGTGATTTTGGCCTTGGCCCCCCCACTTCCCAGGGTCTAAGAAGATGTGCTGCTCTGAGCTAGAGTGTGTGCCTCCAGGTTCATTCTCTACTGGCAGCAAATCAAGGGTAGTACCACTTAACATCAGTCTCCTTCTCTCCAGGCTGAGTTCAGATCTATACCTCAAGCTGGCCATAACTGAGACTGCAGAAACAGCTATCAATACCCAGCTGATGTACATCCACAGCAGCCTGACAACAAAAAAGGTTGGTGACCTATATATGTGTGAACCAAAATAAATAATTGCCCTATAAAAGGGGAAGTTAAATGAGTATGGGAAAATAGTGCTAAAAAAAACCCAAACCCTAAAACAATTCCAAAACCCTGAAACAAATTAGTGTAGGGGCTCTGGGAGCTTTAGGGAGCCATGAAACCTGACTTGCCTTAAGCTGCATACAAAAGAGGTGAGGCGGGTCTGATGTGACTTTCTGTGTCACTGGAACAGTGCACAGAGCTGGTGCCAAGCTCTGTCTGATGTGCTTGCAGGTGGCACATGAGGAGAGGAGAAGTCCCTTTGCTTCCTGACTTCCATTTTACCTCTGGATCTGAGGCCATATGGCTGCCGAACCTAAGTACTCTTTGTTTAGCTGATGTGATACCGCCACTGCTCTCAAGGTTAAAGTTATTCAAGCTGGGGTTGAGTGGCTTGGCAGCGAGCAGCAGCAGGGAATGAACTGTGACATGGCCATTTGCTCAGCTGCAAAGGAGGTAACTTAAAGAGGAGCTGGGGCCCAAAGCAGGCCTGGTGGCAACACTAACAACTATCAGTCAAACACTGATGGATGGAGACCCCTGCCACCCCTCAGTGCTGCTACTGGTTTGTGAATCCATGGCTGCCCACCAGTCTCTCAAACAGCTGCGCTATGTGGGTTCCTGCTGCACTAGTTTATGCATGGAGACCTTTTTCCAGGAGCTAATCCAGTGCTGGTGATGTGCATTATGCCTCTCTGGGGGACAGCCAACAAGAAAATGCTGCCTATGGGACTTGGTAACTTTCTCCATGGGACGGACCATTAGAAACTCTCATGGGATTGCTTGAAATCTCTTAAATGGAGACATCAGTCAAGCTTAGACTGCAGTGGGATAGCTGGGAGGACAGGCTATGAGTACAAATCAGAGAACCTTGTGCCTCATGCTAGTCTTGGCCTTACTACTAAGCACTGAAGCAGCTCTTAAACTTGTGTCACGATCATACCGCATGGAGAGACAGCACAAGAGAGAGCTGTGTCCCTGAGGGAGAAGGGAAAATAAATAAATCTGATCACCAGCTCTATTTGGACATGAGGAAATGAAACCACGGGGTCAAACAATTCACCCAAGGTCACACGAGTTGCTGGTGGCAGTGGCATCAGCTGTCATCACCGTCCTGCTCTTGATGTTTCACCTTCCCTCCTCTTGACTTGCCTTAGCTCTTCAACTCTAGTTCGGGCTGAATAAAACTGTCCCCCCCTTCTCCGTCCCTCTATCGATTCCTCCATCTCCTGCTGGCATTTGCGAGGTGCCAATCACCCTGATATCTAAAAGCCAGCAGTCCGGGGTGGATTAATCGGGACCGAGAGAACGTCACAGAGCCTCGGCGCTCCCTTCCTTCTCTTTTGTGTGAGACTGTGAGATGAAGCAGATAGGGAGGCTGATTGAGAGACAGCATTCGAGCACGCTCAGGGTGTACAGGCACCACACAGAAATGTGATCCCATCATTTAGACAGCTCTGAAGTCCCCAGGGTAATTGATGTCACCAGCTTGTCATATCCAATGGGTCAAGATCTAAAACTTATTCTTTCTTCCTTATTAGCATATTTACCAGGAAAAAAAAAAAAGAGGATGGGTCCAATTCTACTTTCACAGAAATCAATAGGAAAAATATTCATTAGTTTCCAGTGAAGTGGAAACACACCCAGGAATTGCTTTCACTCTTCCTTCAGCAATAAATCCTCACTCAAGCACCTACCCTCATAATGTCCTGTGTTACCTGGTGACAAATAGATGGAGGGTGTAAAGGTGCAGACTGCATCATCTCTTATGTCAGTGTTACACCAGGTTGGCAATTAGAAGAATTAGTCTTGATTAAAAATAAGGCAAAAAGGTTTTGGACCAGAGCATCAGGACAGTGGTACTTTTACCACTCTCCTGATCAGTGCCGGAATTGTAACACTGGAGCCACATCTCCTGTCTGACTACCTCTGTAGATATTTGTCCTGAGCTGATTGTGGGTTGCATCCTGCTAATTCCTTTGTTACATGGGGGCACAGATGCTGCATCCCTCTGCCAGGCTGCTGGCCACTGACCTGGGCTCAGCTGTGATTTACCCCCTCTTATCCTCTTCCTGCAGCTTTCTCTGGCTGGGAGGACAGTTAAAAACAGCCAGGCTGGAAAGGGACAGCTCTTCTGTCATGTGAGGAGGGGAGCAGGGAACAAAGGAAGAGGTAAACAGAAAGAACAAAAATAAAGAAGACAAAATGAAAGAAAAAATAGAATTTGTCTAGTAGGAAAAGAATGAAGTGTAGAATAGCACCAGGAGGTGCAGGTGGGAGAAGAAGGGCAACTTTTGTGGAGCTCTATGGCATGTCCTCATGACTCTACAGAGCACATTCAAGGGCTGGATTGTATGAAGTGTTCAGTGAGGGACAGGACACTCAGCCAAGGCGCTCAAGTTAAAAAAAGATCATGTGAATGTGATGGGAAATCTATGGTGCCAACATGAGAGAAAGAAATATGTAGGCAAGAAAGCAGAGCCTTGCGGTCAGCGTGCTGGAGGGAGGACAGATACACTGGAGTGTGATTCCTGGGCTGGCCCTAAGGCAAGGCATGTGGTCTCTGTCATTCAGGAATGTGTCACTCTGGAAAATGGGATTAATGGCATTTCCCTCCTGCACACAAATCTAGCAGAGGACAAGAGGGACACATGATTCACTGTCACTGCCTGCAAATCTGCTCCAGAGAAGGCAGCCAAAGTCCCTTGGCAGTGTTGCGTCCATCTGCTTGCAGAGATCACCACTACTTTCCTCTTCAGACGGTGCTGACATAGGTCAAATAACTAAAATAAGCTGAATCCAGGCCTGTTTTATCCAAATCTTCAAAGGCTAGTTGTGTTTGGATTTGACAGCAATGGCTTATGCCCCATTGGAAGCAACTTGCATAGGTGTTCACATGATCACAGGGTGGTTACTGCTAGAATTAGCTATTGCACCTCTGAGACCTGTCTGCGAGACACCCTTCTCTAGCCTTGACGGCATGGCTTAGTTTTCTCCCATCATATAACCAACTTAAAAGAGAAACCTCTGCCTCCTCTGCTCAGTTGCTCCTCTGCTCCTATGCTCTTGTGCAGTTCTAGGTGCTAGTCATAGCATCACAGAATCATAGGGTCGTAGAATCATAGAATCATAGCATTGTTTGGGTTGGAAAGGATCTGAAGATTATCCATGGACAGGGACACCTTCCACTATACCAGGCTGCTCCAAGTCCAGTCCAGCCTGGTCTTGGACACTGCCAGGGATGGGGCATTCACAACTTCCTCAGGCAACCTGTGCTAGCGCCTCACCATTCCCGTGAACATGCACAGAGCCAGTGTCTATACTTACTGCCTGTGCATAGGCTCCATATGCTCCAAACTGGATGGCCATGGGGTTGAACATGCCCATTTGTCCTGCCATTTGCTGCATGCGTCTCATTGTACGCTCCTTGTCTGTATCTGCAAATTTCACCACCAGGCTTGAAGAGGCTCCCTGCAGGACATGAAACAAAAAGAGACACACAAGGGAATTAGCTTGGTACACATATGCTTATATCTAACACAGATTTAGTAGTATGCGATCCAGCTGGGGCTTAGCTTTTCCATGCAACCTCTCAGGCCTTTTGAATTTGACCTTTGCAATAGACTGAGAGCATCAGGAAGGAAGTAAAAAACCCTGGAGTGTAAATAACTGAGGTCAGAAGCCTGGTTCCCAGTCTTCTCCAAAATTTGAACTTCCAGGTTGTCATTAATGTTCTCTCTGCAAAAGTTGTTTCCTTATTCATTCAACCTATAGACAACCTCCTGGACCAGCAGGCTGTCCTTATTAGAGAAACTGGCCTCAGTGCAGCAAAATGCAGGAGCTGTTGCTGAATAAATGTGTTAGGATTTGAGAACTGATAAGTTTTGATGGAATATGTTATCTCAGTGCATGCCAGACCCCCTGAGCTGGATCACCCCTTCACATTGCTGTGTCTTGAAACCCTGATGTCCAATGAGAAATCTGTGCTCAGCCTTGGAGACAAGATTCAGTACACTGAACAGTGTGTATGTCTCATCATGAAGCAGCATCCCTTCAGCACTGTTAAACTAGAGAAGGAAAAATAGAACCTGATGGACATGAGTTTCTTTTCCATAAACACTAAGAAATAGAGGCTACCACAAAAAAGCCCACACTTAATGCTAAACGTTTTCCAGGAAAGCTTTACAATGTTTGAGTTGTGTCTGCAGTCAACACAGGTGGAGAACTACAGATGATCATCAGACTTCAGAAGCCTGTGAAAAATATAGACCTTTTGGGAATGAAAGAAATCTCTGTTCTCCCCCAAATGAGATGAAAGGTCAGTAAGTGCAACTCTAGAATTTCTCAGAGGAGGCTGAGATGGGAAGAAACAGATCTGCTTAGGAAGGAAGGCAGCAGCTTCATGGGTTGGCTGATTCCCCACAAGGCAGGCTCCCTGGGGAAGTGGGGTGCAAGGGCAGGAGGATGCGGCAGCAGCCCCGACAGCAGGCAGACAATTGCCTCGGGAGCTGGGCTGCCACTGACCCTGGGGACATGGGCAGGTGAGCTGTCAGGAGACTGACAAAGAGCAGCCGAAATTTCTGCGCTCCCATGGTGCGCATCCCTTTTGACACAGTGATGGAAATACAGCCAGTGGGGAAATTGCCAGTTCAGCCTCTGGCTGAGGTGGTAGAGGAAGACCAGGTCCATGCCAGAGGAGCTGGTCTGTTGTGAGACCCTTGTTTTTCTAGTGGAGGTAAGATTGCACAGGAGGAGTGTTATTAACTGGCTTACATACACCATGATGTATCTGTAACCAGAAAAACGTCTCTCTGAAAGCAGAGCTGCTCTCCTACAAATTGGGAATAGTGTAGTAAACCACAGCTACGGTTGTACATATATATAAGTCCAAGCTATGCATATTCAATAGCCTCTCCAGATCCACAGTTATGAATAAAGACTTAAGGAATTAACTTGCTTAAAAAACTCACCCCAAAACAATCTAAGGCTACACAATGGGCAATGTTCTGCTGGATTAGCAGGCTGTTCTGGTAGGAAGTGATTTTCATTCGCAAAGAATCTTTTTGACCTGTTTGTCTCTCTCTAATAAATCTATAACCCACTCAAACAACCTGGTGAAGAGCAAGCGGCTGAAAGAAGTGCTTCAGGAAAACAAAGGGATGGAGAGATGAATGCTCTATTCAGTGGTGGAAAACAGTCTTCAGAAGGTATTATAGGAGAAAAACAGAAAGAGGATGAGGGGAAGAAAACAAAACACTTAGTTAAAATTTTCCCGCATTTCAGCTAAAGGCTGGGCAACTTTCAATTTTTTTTTAGATCACATGATGTAGTTATTGATCCTTCCCAAATCACACTCTTAATTGCAGCTCATCGACAAATGAATATTTTAATGCATACATTTCCTGCTAATTATCACCTGGACCAGTCTTTAATTAGATTTCAGCACTCATTTAATTAACCCTGATCCAAGAGACTGTTTGGTAACCTGAATCTAATGATTTAAACCTATTTGCAGCTGTATTGGAGGGAGGCACGGGTCCCCAGCAGATTCAGCTGTTCAGAGCTGCTGTTGTTGCAGAGCAAAGGCTTCATTATGGTGGGCACAATGCAGCACGGATGATTTTGAAACTGAATAGAGTGAGTGGGTATTCATCTCTGCAAATGGGTTTTGAAGAAGCGACCTGCTCTAGTTAGCAGGACTGAAAAGTGTATACAAGTTAGTGTTTTCTTCCCTTCCCTTTTCTTTCTGTGTCTATTTGCCCTGGAAGTCTTAGTGACAGAGAACTGCCTCAGGAAACTGCTGTTTTCTCACACTGTTGAAAATCAAGATATTGCTGTAGATGGCGTCATGAAAATATGGGTAACTGCCGCATGAAGTTCTTGCCCCTGGAGTGTTCTTCCCTCCTGATGTGAGTCACAGTGACTGCACAGCAGCTATTTGACCTGATGGGATCGAGAACTGCTTCTCATGAGATGTTTCTGCTGGGTTGCCTGTCGCAACAGGACTTCAGACCTCTTTGAACATCACTGCCATATACACAGGGCAGAGAGGCCATTAGCAAATAGAAGCAAGTTTGAGCCCACACTACAAAGAAAGAGGAGGAAAAGGTTGTGTTTTTTAGAGTTCTCTGCAATGACATGTGCATGTAAGCAGTTAGAGGTATGTATCCAGTAGAGATGCTGCATTGTACTTGAATATGAAGATTGACTTTGGAATTGATGCTTTCTGCATGTGGTTCCTTACGGGCATCCTTCTTGCGCGGCTCCAAGGAAGTCAGGCAGTAAACTCTGTCAGATCACCCAGTGCTGGATTTTTAGCAGAGCAGCCAAATAGTGCTGTTTACCTGCAGCAGAATTAGACTACTTTCTACTCCAGTGACTCTTACTAATCCACTGGATAGCATAAGAAATAGGCCAGAGCGGGCCAGATTTTCTGTGGGGTGAGAGCTGCAGAGATGTTCATCTGAACTATTTATTGTTTCTGTAAGCAGTTAAACCATGGTGTAAATCAGCCATTGTCTGCTGATAAAGGCAACAGGTCCTGTCTGCTCAGTCTTTTATTAGTAATACGTAATCTCCCTTCTGCTCTCTCTGGTTGTTTTACTGGACCTTATATTTTGCCAACCCCCAAGAAAGTTACAGTGGGTAAGTCAATGATGTTTAAAATGCACTTTGAGATTTGTGTGTTAATTCTGCCTTTTATTGAGGGAAGGACCTGTTTATTTCTTTACCCTGCAGATCTACAGTTAAAAGAGAGTATCATGAAAGTGAGCATTCCTGCTGGTACCTCTGCAATAGGTTATTTGGAATTGGCATTTATCTCCTTTCCCATCAAATCAACATCCTTTTTCAAGTGCTTTGATATCTACCGATGAAAAGAATAATATAAGGACTGAGTATTATTATGCTTTCCCTATGCTCTCTTGGGCCAGCAAGTCTACTTAACACAACTACCTCGCTTTCTGTCCCACTCCCATGTGCGGTAATAAATTGCTCCCCTTAGTCAGCAGAGTCACATGCTCTCTAGGCTGGCAGGGCAAGGGAAAAGATGGAGGAAAAATCACTCTGCGCCACACTCACTTTGTAATCCCTAATCAGAGTCCTCTGTGGGAAAAACTAATTTCCCAGCCTGTCTTGATGTGTGAAATAAAGTCATTCTTGAAAACGGGAGCTTGACAGGTCGCTTGTGAAACTTCATATTCAACTAAAAATAAAATATCCATCCATTGATATTTAATTTAAAGGCGAAGGAAAACAAATATTTTCCCTGGTTGTTGGGACTGTTTCCCATTAGTTATGGCCCTCCAAATGGAGTGTATACACAAATTAAGCGAAAGCTTTTCAGGAGACTAAACAATACTGCATGGCCTCAGGGAAAGTTGTTTCTCTCTAGAACAATATTTGTAGGAAAAGTTTTGTGAAGATGTTTCCTTGCAAAATATATGCCTGAATTTTCTTTTCCTGTCATCCCTTTAAGTTTCCTCTGACTCAGTAGGCTACTATCCCTACAATTTGTTAAACATCTTTTTCTTGCAAAATGGCTGAGTCTGGGCCTAATTCGACAAAGCCATTAAAACATGTTTCACTTTAAGCTTGGTGATAGTCCCATTGGAGGCAAGCATACAGTTAGGTACTGTATACTTATGTTTACATATGGAGGTAAGCGTACAGTTAAGAACTTTACTGCAAGGCTGTCTCTGTCATACAGGTGGACTTTTATACCTTGGTTAGCTCAAATGGAGCCAGTTAAAGGTTTTGAGCCAAACATATTTTTTAAAGAAGCTTATTAAGTTAAAGGTGCAATGAATAAAACTACTGAGTATAAGAGATCTGAAAGTGCAGATCCTGTTAAATACCTTCCAAAATGTCAGCCATACACACCAGCTAAAACGCTTAAGTGGATAGGTGCTGCTGGATGCTTCTCTTTGGGGCTATTAGACTACCTTCCTAGGTGTCACCACTTGAATGGGATTACTTGAGGTGGAAATTTTGCCTTAGTACTCCCTTTGCAACTGCAAAGCAGAGCTGAGAGGATGCTGACCTTTGGCAAGCCATTCAGGGTAGGATTTCCACACAGGGATCCTTGATATTGGGGCCTTAAAGCCAGAGGAGAATTTCTTTGCTTTGGGCTCTGTCAAATCAGGGTATTTGGTATGATGCCTCCTAAGTCTGAAAACAAAGCCAGGTATTTTTTTCAGAAATGCCCATGTAGCTTTACTGAAAATAGGGCTCCTGAATTAACCAGTGGGGGGTTGACCCCAATCTGGGATTTCAGACAAGTGCAAAACAAACTACCATCCAATTAAAACTGTAGAGCAGAGGGAATTTTAGCTAGGTAGAAATGTGATTACCCATGCTGGAAAATGGCCAGAAGAACAGTACTAGCATCCCTCTCCTCCTGTGAAATATGTTATGTTTTTCTGTACTCAGGGCTTCAATTTTGTGTCCCATCTGAAAGATGAGTAGGATGTCAGTCACTAGAAGCTATAACCCCTGTACAGTCTGAGAGCTGGTTTAGACATACTTGAGATGAGAGTGGCAGAGATGGAACAGGGAAAGGAAGTCTTCATCCAGGGCTGGAGTGACAGACCCTTTGACGATGCTGCTCCCTTAGTAAAGGGTATTCTTCATGCAATGTGTAAGCAAAGAGAGCTGCTGCGAGTACTTCCCTTCACAAGTCTCCGGAGCTGTAATTTATTTGGAGTGGAAGCTTGATTTAAGTTTTACTTGCCCATACACTACTTAGCAGGTGTCTCTCCTCTCTGAGTTAAAGTTATTGCTTTCCACAGGGCAACAAAATCATTGACTCTGGATGGCATCATACCTAGTTCTAATTGGAAAGAACTCAATATGTAACCTGGGTATTAGTATGCCCCTCAAATCAAAGCTAGGCATTCAAACAACCTAAACTTCAAAGCAGAGTTCCTCAAGCAGCTATGCATTTTCCAGCTCAGTCTATGGATGATATAAGTCCTTACAGAATCATTCACCTTCCTTAATGCATTATGAAATTGAAAATGTTGTTATACCAATAGACTGGAAATTCTTACCTGCTATTTAGGAATATGGGAGCAGTAAATAATTCTTTTGCGTCTGTTTGGAGAAAAACTCACAATCCATAATTAAAAAAAAAAATGTTATAGGTTTCCCTTATGCGACAGAGTAACGTGGTTGGAAGATAAGGTGCGTTTAGTTCTGTATTTACTAAAAGTATACTTCCCCTCAAAATATTCTTACAGCAGTGAAATGATTTTATTTTTACAAATGACTATTACTACTGAGAAAGTGTTTGGTACCTGCAGCATAAAGCCTCATGAAAGCTAGTATCTGCTTGATCTCTCTTTCTAGTTAAATAAGCAAGGATGAAAATAAGAGAATTGGAATAATTTCAGAGCCATAAAGTGAATTGTCTATTGTCACAGCAAGGAAACATCACAATCAGGTATGGAGCCCCTGATACTTTGGGGCACTGCTCACATGAGCTTCATTCTTCCTTGGCAGTTCAGAATGAGATAAAAAACCTAAGATGACTTGGAAAGAAACAGATGTTGAGAAAGGGCTGGCAAGCTGGGCAGATACATTTCAACTGTGAATTTGACATAAAGGAACATCTTAGCAGCACTGTGCTACAAACACGCTGCATATGACTTGTCATCCTAGACCGCTGTCATGTTCTATGACGTGGTGTAAAGTGTGTTGCCTGATTGACATAATGAGGAGCATTTGAATTTTTGCAGCATATTTAAACTGAAGATCTCCTAGCACTGTACAACAAATTAAAGGTTCGTTAATGGATAAACGATTCTGCCTGCAGTGTGATATCACTCATGCTTTAGTGTGGTGAAGCAGGTGGTCAGCTGAAGCTGCAAGGTAGTGTGAACTCAGAGAAGCTCTGCAGGTTTTGGTGCAACAAGAAGCTGGTTTATGCTGAAGGATCTGCCCTTACTATATTCCTCTCCTCCAAGACTGAAATGTGTCTCCTTGCTGCTAGGTAAGACTTTCCTGTGAGCACCACACAGACCTAGGGGATGGGAAGTCAAGCATATTCACCTACCTGATTTCACTTGCCAGGGGATATCTGAGGCAAAGACATCAGGGTCTGGTAGGTTGCTTTGTATTTGTGGACTGTGGACTTCACTGTGGACTTCAACTGAGGGTATTCTCTGAAAGCTGATCTTAATATTTGCAATTTCAAAATTTGTTTTGACTTTTGCAAAATTCATTTGGGCAATCACTTAATGTTGTCTGCATTCTAGATAGGGATAGCAATCTACCCATTACTGAGATCTTTCTGTTTTCCTTACAATGTGTCATCAATCCAGACCACACACCTGAGGAAGGCTGGGAAGGAATGGATTAAAAGGAAGCAAGCTGAAGCATTCAGAGTGATTTAATGCTGCTACAGAGCCCACTTAAATCAAAGGGAAGATCTTTGGAGCAAAATACAGATGAAGGGAAGAGGGGGCAAGAAAGAAGCCCCCCCCAAAGCAAGCAGAGCAGTAAAGACCTAATGCTGACATCCTCATTCCTCTCTGTGGTGGGAAAAGCATGTCCCTGTTAGAGTGAGTGAGTAGTCATGCCCAGCGAAGGGTGATGTCCTCCAGTAGGGCTGGAACACTCCTGCTAGGCTGGGACTGTTTTATGCCTCCCAGGTTTATCAATGTCTCTAGTATCACAGAAAGATCAGTTCTTGTGAATTATTTTAGCCCCTACAAGTCCTAATCTTATCCAAATGAGTGTTGAGTGCAGTGAGCCTTGCAGGGGCTGCTGCTGGCACCAGGACTTGGGCAATGCTTGGCAATGGCATTGTCCTGCTCCCACTTTCTCCTGTCCACCTCCACAACTACTGATTTAGTTCCCAACTTCCCTTGGACTTGTAAAGAAACATTACAGTGCCAATTAAATCCTTTTTTCTAGACTGAGGCCATGTGTCTCATGAGCAGTTATCCCTCTTATCCCATTTGGAGGCAATGAATGCTGCAGTTTTGGGGGAGCAAGGAAGCCCTTGGAAGACAGTGAGTGAAGCCCGTTGCATCCCAGTGGTCTCTTTGCTCTCCTGCTGGATGCCTGTGTGGCTATGATGCTGTGGCTGGAGAAGTAAAGAGCATCTTTGGCGCCAGTATGATTCATGCCCCCTGTCAGGCAGCCAGGCTGCCTGTATTTCTGTTCTGGGACACTGAGACATGTGATTTATTAGTTCATTTATGCAACAAGGGAAGAGACAGGGAACATGGTCTTATGATTTTTTTAATGGAAAGAATTAAGGGAAATTGGGTAACCCCAGGAAACTGCCGGCTCAAATGTGCTAGAACCTGCCGTCTTGGTGGCAGCAGTTGGGTGGGATGGCCTATGAACCTTAGTCCCCTTCCACCCAGAACGCCCTGCCCAAAGGAGAACAAGGCTGGGTTATCCAGAGCCATTGGATTTTGGTGGAAGAAATCATTGCAAATTAACATCTAGGTATTGCACATCCATAGCTTCTTTCATCACAAAGGATGAAAGAATAAAGCATGACTTTCTAAATAGTGTTTAGGTAACATGTTCAGAAAAATCATTCATTGCTGGAAGGAGGGACAGTTCTGCTGCTGCTGTGTTAGGAATGGGTTCCTGATGTATTATTTTTTGATAGAAGGAATGTGTGTGCTGTGCCTTAGTCTGAGTTAAACAAGCCAGCCTGTGTGTTACACAAAGGCATTGCATGGAGTGCATGTTCTTTAGAAAGCAGATCAACAGTGAAGACAAAAAAAATGGGTCTGAATTGGCATCTCTGTTCTCTTCCATTTGTTTCTCCAACATCAACAATGTAAAACAAGGCCTCAGCCTTCTGCATTAACTTGAGCAGAGGGATATTGATGATATTTGACTGCGTCCTAGGCTTTGTGACTTTGGGCAAGTAACTTTAGGGCAAATTCAGAAGTAAGCCATAAAGGGCAATTAGAGGCTGGGCTCTGATCAACTTTCACCCAGAATTGCCTTTGAAAATCCTCCCTTTATGTTTCTGTGATCATATAAATCTGAAGTCTAATGACTTTCCCATTTCCTATTTACCCTGACAGCCTGAGGGGGTCAGCGACTCTATCTCTCTACTGTCTGTCACAAGGAGGCTTTTATTAACTGAGAACTTGAACCCATGCTGGAATCTCAATGAGAGTAAATTTTGTTGGTTAATTGATACTCTGAATCATGGTTTGTTTAATGGTTATCTATTTGCATTACTGGTTTGTCTAAGGTTCTGTTGATGTTACCTGGATATTTTGAAGGCACCCATGGGAAGACAGGTGATGGACTGATGGCTTCATGTTTGACCTCCTACGTTTTCTAGATTTAAGTAAATACTAAGAGTTAGATGCTCAAGTATTCACTGGTTATTATTTATCTAGTGGGATCAGGAGTAAGAATTGCTGTGACTTTGGTTACCAACTGAATAAATAGACTGTTTAATTGTGTGCAAGACCAGTTTGTTCCCAGACACTGTTGTTGCTTCTTTTGCTTATCTCTTGTGTCTTGTCCCTTAGAGACACACTCAGATGACCTAATCACCTCCATCTGGGGCATCTGTTCTAAACCATCAATTAGTTAAGCCAATCATGTGTCTCTCTGAGCTCTTAGTAACTCTCCATTCAATATAAGAGAAGTATAGATGGTAGGACTATGGACGACCCTGAAGTTTAATACTTTGACCAACAATTTGACGTAATTCAGCCAGGCCAATCCTGGCCTTTAGCTGGTCAGCTGCTGAGTGTGGGAACATTACTGTAAGAGGTTTGTGTGGTGCTTAGCATGCAGTACTTCCATGTAAGATCAACAACAACCACTGAGCACTACTGTTTCCAGCAGTAGTAGAGTGAGAGAAAATCCCTTTCTAAGAGGGTGAAGAGCATGTTTGCATTGAATTGAGACCTGTGAACATGAAGCTGTGGCTCTACACATCCAGCTCACAGATTTGGTTAACTTCCTGAAGATGTGTCTTGCTGCAAGTGGAATATGCTGTAAGTTTTGAACTGGAGTCGAACTCCTTCAACTTTGTGGAAATAACAAACCTTTCTTACGAGCACTAAAGGCTGCCATGAGCCTGAAGGGAGAATGGGAGTGTGCAGCTGGATGTGCATGCATATTTGTGAAGAACGGAGGAGAGACAAGGAAAGTTTCTCCTATGAAAGAAATGATCTAATTTAAAGCAAGTCCCTCATGGGAAGAGCTGTGACAGAGGCTGCTCTGTTCCTGTTAATTTTCACAGTGCAGCTGTCAGCGGGTCTGTAAATAGTACTCCGCGAAGCCAACACTTCCTATCCACACATCAACCATTCAATTAACAGAAGAACAGAAGAAGGAAATAAAGTGCACCACAGCCTTCTATCACGGCTTTGATGTTTCCCAGCAATTTATGAAAGTGTACACAAATCTAATTACAAGCCCCACTGCTTCCCATTTACATGGATCTGCTCAAGTTCAGAGCTGTTTATATCAAAATAATTGTTAAAAATACCTCAGCTGATCCACGGCATTGTGGCCCCCCACTCACCGGAGCCGCCACGCTGCTTCTCTCGGGGAGTTTCTGCCGACTCAGCGCTTTGGTGCCAGCCTGCGAGCATCATAACAGCCGCTTCCTGCCGCTCTGCAAGCGAGGCGCCCAGAATACAACTTCATCATGCCCACAAAGGCCTATTTTCCTTCTCTCCTCCACCTGCTCAGAGCTCCTTCTGCAGGCTCTCACTGCTTTCCCTCTCATCCCAAATTCACCTAGATACTCCTCTGCTGTGTTACAGGGGGTAGGAACAGCTGCTCAACCAACTTCTGTGATGAGTCTGCTTCTGAAGGCAGCTTCGTGGTGCTTTGCAAAGTTGTAACTGCGCCATCGCAATGCACAGCAGCAAGAACAGCAGTCACAAATGGGAGCTGGGGCCACTTCCTTTGCCAGGGTGACTGAACAGTCAAGCCAGAAACATGAAAACTGGCACCTCATTTGCCATTTGTTTGAAAGAGGGCCACTGCGCATGATTCTGACAATGTTCTGACAATTACTCTTGTTTCCTAGGGTAATTTTTATCATCTCATATTTAAGTCACTCACACCTGGTAAACAGGTGAAAAAATTCCTCCAGCTCAATTAGTGGCAAAACTCTCTTATGGAATGAGAGGGTGAATAGTGCATGGTATGAGGCAAGAAAAAAATCCTTTCATCTGAATATAATCATGTTTCTCTGGGTACTTTAGTGCTATAGTCGGACTTCCAAAGAACATGGTGGGTGGAGGCTGAAAGTCAACCTTGTTCAAAGTGTTGTATCATTCATACTCTTTTAATTACAAAAAAAAAAATATTAGATACAAAAATTAGAGATCTAATCCAGTCTGTCGCCTAAGAACACTGAGCAATAATTGCATAATTTGATAGAGGTGGTCCCTGAACAGAGGCTTGAAGTTGGTTTTGTCATTTGTGCTGATAAAAGCTGCACAGAAAAACGTTGAGATGAAAACCCCCAAGTTAACAAAGTTTTGGGTTGCAAACTTTTTTTCTTTTTTTGAGTTCAGCTAAGTGGAATCTTTCTCTGAAAAGCAGACATCTGTTCAGTGCTTGTATCCAAGTCCTGCATTTCCCTTTCTTTTCACAAAACCAAGGATTCCATTTGAAAAGTAATTTTCGTGGAAGGTGTTCAGCCAGGCATAGACAGACTTGGGATCCTATTGCCTGGGTGCAGAAGAAATGCTGTGGTTTGACCAAGATGCTGCAGATTTCTATATAAAAAACAAAAGAGGACTTGGCCTGTATGGTGTTGGAAGCCACTTTACAGGGTTATGGAGGTCTTAATGGCCTTAAATGTCATGAATTGAAGAAAGATACAGAATGAATGTAGTGCTGACAATTAGTGTGTTAGGCAAGTCAACAGTACACAGAACAGATCAGGATTCAGAAGACTCAGATGAGTGTTGCCTGTTTTCTGAATCCCAAATTGTTTTGCTTGGGCAGCAAACACCCAAAATAGAATTCAGCTCCCCTCACATGGGACATGAAGTTAGATGTCCACTCTAAGCTGCACAATCAGTCCAGCTCCTTCCATACCCAGCTGAGAGACAGACGCCTCCTTGGCTCAGTAAGGCAATCTCAGACTACATGTTTGAGCTACATGTGAGGAATCACCATCAGAGAAGAGGCCAAGTCAACAGCTTCAATATCTGACTTGCAGGTGGCTAATATCTTCTGGTATGGAGTCACCTGAGGTCTAGAGCTTCAGCTCTAGCTGTGGCAGTGACAAGTGCAGCAGAATAATTTCAGGCTGGCAAAGGCAACTGTAGGTTCTGAGATGGCTGCAGGAAACAAGTATTTTTAGCTTCTAAGAAGTATGGGTCCTTTTTCATTCTAAGTTGCACTTTGAATGAAGAACATTATTTTGGAACTGCCAGACCACAGGAATCTGACACCTCAAGTTAGCTAAAAAGCACATTTCTATTTGGGTTTTGGTATGACAGGTTTCAAAATGTTTTTCTGTAAAATAGAATTCCTCCAGAGGTATCTATTTCTCTTTATTGATTATAGTAAAAACTTAGATGACAAACACTTAGATGACAGCTTCAGACATAGTTCCTTAGCTTCTGGATGTCTCAAATTAGGTGAGATGAGTCCTACCTCAGCTATTCAGTCTAATGCCATTATGGAGATCTTCATTATAATTAATGAAAGGGACAGGCATGCCCAGAAGGTGATTTAGCTTATCCTAGAGCAGGCAGATAAAGGGAAGAAAGCACAAATATATAGAAATGTCTTACTCTCTTTCCTTTTGTAGGAATGCTAGATGATGTCTAGAATAGATTACAAACTTTTAGACTGTTAAAGGTAAATCAGATGAATCACACTCTTTCTCACCTCTGCGCAGAAAAAGTAGATAAACAGTAGTGTTCTACCCCTTCCAGGAGTCAATTCATAACAAAAGAAATTCTGAAGTGCCACAGTGGGAAAGATAGTGAGAAAGATGCAACAGTAGCATATTTTTTAACCCTGTGTACTTTCTGGGTACAAGATAAAGGCTACTGTGATTTAGGAATGCATGACAACGTGTAGAGCAGAGTTTATTCTGTGTGGGTAGATGGACAAGGCCATATCTTAGGCTTTTTAGATGTGTTTTACAGAACAACTCTTCAACATCTGGCTGATGCTTATCTATGAAGACATGGAGAAAAGGAGAAAACCGAGATGAAGGTGATGTCTAGATAGGAGCATGACTGACAGGTAGGATGATAATGTTGTCCACATTGTTTGAGAATGGAAGCAGAGGAGAGAGGAGAGAAGCTTGATCTGACAGCTAGACATACATTAGAAGATGCTAGAAAGACAGGCCAAGATTTTAGTTTGGTCAGGAGTCAGTCTTGCAGTAGAGAAGTTGGATCTGCAAGCTGTCACTATAGAAATAGTAGCTGAATTTGTGTTGGTGAACAAGGCTGCTAGGGGTAAGGCTTGGATGAGGAAGGGAAGAGAGTCACTTGAAGAGACCCATATAAACAGGCCCCCATATTGATGGGGAAGAGAGACAAGAGGTGACAGAGTGGCCAAGCTGAAAGTAAAAGTTGTTACAGATAGATGCAATAGTACATTATGATCTCTCATAAAGGAGGACATGGAGGTCATGTAAAACACTATCATAAAGCTGATGAGTTGATAGGCAATATGATTTAAAAAAACCCCAAGAGCTCTTTTGGCAGGTAGCTACTGAAGGAACTTTGGGCCTGCCCAAAAGCAAGGGGCTTGGGGAAAGTTATATTTAAAATTAACTGACTGTGTGAAAATTGTAAAGCTGTAGATCTGTTTGGTCGGCCCTTTGGAGAAACAAGTGCCTTACATAGAGAAGTGGTCTTGTGATGGATGGAGGTCAGGCACCTATCCAAGGAAAGGTTAATTAAAAAAAGAAAAACAACCCCAAAAAAACTTTCACAAAAGAAAGTTGCCTTTTGAAACTATTAGGCAACATATGTTGTGTGAACAGGAAGTCACAGTAGAGCAATAATCCTGACAGCTGTGGAGAAACAGGAGTCTGCCGCAGGAACGAACGGCTCGAGACCTGACAAGAATGATGATGGATGCCCCGTTGGTAGTACACAAGGACACAGCAAGAGACGTTTAAATTGGCTGAACCACAGGAAAAACTTTGAGCTGGCATCGCAGCCGGACAAATGAGGCCAGTCCTAATGGTGAGAGAAATGGGAGGGGGGACTGAAGGAAGATGGCAGCAATGCACCCCTCCTTTCCAAGGACGAGGGCTACATCGCCATCTCACCACGAGGTGGCTGCATTTCCCTGTGAACACCCAATCCCTGAAAGAAGTTGCATACCCTGAAGCACCATGAAAATGAGAATGGGAACCGAGATCTGCAGGATCTGGCCCATCTCATTCAAACGCCTGAGAAATTTTGAGGATCTGTGAAAAAAAATGTGTGTTCCAAGTCCTGACCAAAAGGTGGTCATTCAACAGGTCCTCATTAGTCTGCTGAATTGTGGTAACTGCCCATGAGCCTGAATGTAGTTAATGGGAGATACAAGGCAACACCACATAATTGAGATTATAATGAAGAGGATGAACTTAATTTTCTACTTGCTTCTTCTGTGAACTAAAAGTAGGTTTGTGGACTTTTTTTCCACAAATTCCACAATTTCCATGAATTGCCGAGGTTCAGCCATTTCATGGGAACTTGTCAAGCCATGGAAATTAGATTGTGAGCCTGGGATGTGTGTTTGGTAAAGAGTTAAATTGTGATACTTTTTCAGATGCTCATATCTGGTTACTCATGAACATTTGTATAGCAGGTATTTCAGCCAAATAAGTCAACAGCAAAAATGGTCCCATAAGAACCCGACCCACGAAATGGCCAAATTCTTCACTGTTTTGCACATTCTAAGCTCAGTTGGTATCAGCAAGATTGAACAGAAATTTGCTCCCAAGTTGTTGAAAGAAGAGTATTTTTTTTTTCTTATATAAAATGTGCTGAAAGTAGGATGGCTAAGGGCTGGGGAAGGATAAGGATATTTTGGGTACCTAGATCTAGATAAAATCTTCAGCTCTTTTTGGGTTTTGTCTGATTTATCCTGTCTTCCTACCACTTCTGTCACAGGAGTTTGTAAGATTTTTGGGACAGAGACTGTTTTTTTCTTGCTGCTTTCTGTGGCAACAGAAAGGGTTCCATAGGGTTCCACACCCTATGGAACTCCAATTCCTTATCTGCTTTTATAGACATCATCACTTTGTGTCAAAGTCTGGAAGAAAGTCATTAAAAGTACCTCTTTGAACTGTCTCAGGAAAGACGTCCATTATATTTCACTACGGGATGTCAACATCAAGCTCAACATCTGGTTTTGTTGGAAAGAATCTTAGAAAGAGAATCCTAAAGGTATTTCAATGCTTCAAAAAACTGAGACCCTGATCATTAAGCAGATTTTTTCAGTACTATCACTGGTAAACATGCACCATTTTTAAACTGATTTATCTAAGATGGGGTTCCAAAAAATGAGATCTTGATGATTTGCTGCTTTTAGAAACCTTTTCCCCTGCAAAGAATATTCCATTTTCGTCCCTGCAAAGATCTAGAGACAATCTGCCAGGCCCACTTTAATCTTATTTGGATAAATTCATGAATTTACATTACAGTCTTTTACTGAAAGGGAGATTTTACACTGTTAAATATCTTTTATTGAGTTTTCCTGTGTCTTTTCCAAGTTGTCAACATGCTTCTTAGTCTTTCATGATTTACACTGTGAATAATTAATAATAAAAATAATATACCATTATAATAAACCAAAACATATCGCACCAGAGTGTCCTTCTCGCTGACAGTGGCTTGTCTTACATTCCCCTAAGTCTGCATGATGATGTTTAAATATCTTTTTACATAGAAAATGCACCTTCATTTCTACTTTCCTGAAGTATCATGCTCAAACCACATATGACTAGATATTTGTCCAAGTGGAATGATCCCACAAATATTTCCTGGAAGATGCATTATTTAGCCTGACTGTCTTTCAAAAGTTGAATGTAGGGACTACACTTATGCTACACTTTTGTAGTAGCACTGAAAGGTGCCCATTAATGTGTGATTTGTCTCTAGCTTCTAGTGAACAAGCTGCTGTCTGCTGAATATATTGGGAAAAGGCTCTCCAAGTTTCATGTAGAGGCAGGGATTCTTTGGGGAGGGGAAAAAAAGAAGCTCTTAGACAAAGGTTTCTACTTCATTCATCCCTCTGAAACGTGGGAGGTTACACTTACACTGGGTTTTACTGAACGTTTTTGGCATCTGTGAATGGCATGTCATTTTTTCTGGTCATCTTAACTGCAGGTAGCAGAACACAACACCCCTTGGTGTTCTGCTCCTATGTGAAACAGTGGCATCCTGGCCTTTCCACTGATGAGTTAAGAACACCTCAAGCCCTACATGTCTGAGCTGTTACCCATCCTTCCTGGAAGATGAGTTGCAGAACACAGATAAATCAGCCCTCCTTCTCCACCAGGACACTGGGAAGCAAAGGCTGAACCAATCCTCACTTGCCTGTGTCACAGAGCTACTCACCGGCATTGTCTGGCTGCCATGCAAAGCATTGATGGCTGCTTGGGCCTCTGCATGTGAAGAGTATTTCACAAATGCACACCCTGGAAGAAGAAAAAGAACAACATAAGAAAAGTTGCGTGGGTACCATGAAAGTCCACCTAGCTGAATATCCTGACCTCAGAACTGGACAAAAAAGATGGTTGTGGAGAAAGTATAACAAGTAAATATGCTCCTGGTTATTCTTTTCCAAAGTCCAGCCATCAGCAGCCTGAGAACCTGTTCAGGCAAAGCTGCATCCAGAATTCCCACACTTTGTGTAATGGGCACTGATGGACACAAACTTAGCAAGTACATTTTGAATCCACTTATGTTTTGACCTCTGCAGCTTCCCATGGCACATTGCTGCACAATTTTACCACTTATAGTGTGAAAATGAGTTTTATTTGTATTGGACTTAATGCTGAATGCTTCTCCCTCTGGGGTTGTGAGAAACAATAAGGAAGTGTATAAAAGTTATCAGGAAGCTAAACATACTTGTTGTGAACAAACACAAGCCAAATATACAGCAGGCATTCAGATTACTCCAGACCCACAAGGTACCTTATCATACCGCTCTTTGGTAAAGCTCCATGACAGACTGGTCATAGCTTGTCTTGGCTCCGAGCAGCTTTTGTCTGACATAGCCTAAGAGCTTCTAACAGAGAAGCAGAGATGGGAGAGATCTGTATGTGGTGACTATCAGCTCACCACCACCTAAATTTGGATCTTAGACTTTCATGGCTGCAGAGCCAGGGCCTGTATAGATGCTGTTTTCTGGACATTAGAGAAATGTAGGCAGTGCCTCCCCAGCCTGCATTGCCATGTGAGGAATCTCATATTGAACTCTTACATAAGGTTTTAGGGCAGAAAGATGCTTTTATGAATACATGCTAGTGTGCAGAAATGATCAACACTTCAAAGGGTCACATGCACCACTGGAGTGGGGGAAAGCATTGCTAACACTCTTAGCTACAAGCAAACTGACTCAGAGAGAGGAAGAGTAATTTCCATATGCTAAGGCGGTTTTTGGAACAGATTGGGAGAGATCTGAGAAGTTCTGGCTTCCATCCCCTTCTATTACTACTAAAGACGTTTGAGCTTTTAATCAATTTGCGAAGCCCTAGCTGTTCCCCTGAAGGGGTGCAGATCACTTCACTGCACAGGGAATGCCAGTCTTAACAATGGGACAGCTCTCTTTTATTCCCTTTGTAGACTCTTTAGAAGGTCCTCACACCCTCATGGAACCATACAGTGCGGGGTAAAAGCTGAAGCATTAGAATACCCCACTTGCAAACATGAAGGTGAAGAATGAACTCCAAAGGTCCCCAACATCATCACTGCAGGCTGATAGAAGTGAGATTGAAAAAAGCAGTGATCACCCCTTCTAAAAATAAGCAGACACAGGAAATTAGCTTACAGTTAGGAGCCCTTCACATTGCATCACTCTCTCAGGGCTGTGCTCAGACTGCATTTCAGGAAAAGCACAATGATTGTTGCTAATAGTTGGATCTAATTTATAAGGAGCTGAGAGGAGACAATCATGAGAAAATGAGATAGATAAACTTCAGCTGGAAACAATAGGGATCAATTATGACATAATCGCAGCCCAGCATTCCCGGGCTCCTGAGATACTGTGCCTTCCTCTTCATTAATCAGAGATAATCCAGAATTAGGGTGTTTAATTATTTTCAGAGATTCTTTTGTACTTTCTGCCTCTAAAAAGAAGATGCTGATTAGCAAATATACAAAAGCTTTCCAGCTCCAGTCACCCATTGCATTTAGAGCAGGAATTTTGGCTGCAGTGTTGCTGTTATATTGAAGGCTTCATTCTCTTCAGGTGAAATTCATCCCTGTGCTGAGGAACCTGACAGATCAGTGGAGCTGGATAAGGGTGGAAATAAAAGGAGTAGAAGGCATTTATCTTCTTTAATGGCCAAGATGGTAATGATCTCCCTCCTACTGCTTCCTCTTATTGCTTCCAGTAGTTTTGAGGTAGCAGGACAAAGGAAAATTCAGCTTTTACTGGTGTATGGTGGCAAGTTAATAGCAGAGATCCCAACATTTTTTGTCCTTTTGTTTGTGTGTTCAATGTGATGACTTCCGTACACAACACCAAATGTGCACAGAATCTCCTTCCTTCCTACTGACTACAGGACTCATGAGCCATGGGACATGAGGCATGCCACTCTCCTCAGAAAAATGGTGTCTTTTTTTCAGGAGCAGCTCTGACCTTTGAAGGGATTTTGACACACAGGTGTATAACCTCTGCTGAACAGGGACATAGATGTGCTTAAGGTTTTTGTTTCCTTATTTCCAGATTATAGAGCTGGAAGGGCTGTTCTTACTGTCTTGTCAGCTTGGACAAGACTGCAGACTCGGGGCCTAAGGTTATAATTGCAGAGGATGTTAAGACTCCTTTTGTGGAACTTCTGGGAAAATCCTTGCTTTCTGAGTTACTGAACTAGACAACTGCTGAATAGAGGTAACAAAGGGGGGTTGGGGGAAGATGCTTTCCAGGCAGCAGCAATGCAGTCCCTGCAGGTCCTGCTGGCTTGCTGAACAGGCTCCACTTCAGCTTCCTCACCTGAGGACTCCTTCACATAATGGCTGGGTGAGATTGAGGTCCATGGGATCTGATTTCTTTTTGGCACTTAGTCTGCTTAGATATTAATTTACGTAGAATTTAAGCCTTATGGGCTTTACCCAAAATAAGTAGCTCACAAGCCGTGTGTGTCACATATTGGTTTCTAGCAGATGGAAAACACTACAGACTGGGAATAACTTTGTGGGAGTTGTGGCTTGCCCGACTATCTTCTAAGATAAGGGCACTAGCCTTAAGTTTTCTTTTGGATTGACTGCTCCGTGTGCATGTGTGCGTGTATGTAACTGTGTGTGTGTAAATTAGGAGCTTCATATTCTCAGTAAATAGCACCAGCAAATGGAAGCTGGTAATATTAACTCTGTCAAGGCTCAGTATTGATCCTGAGCAGCTCGGTGAAATGCAAGCCTGAGACTGCAGCCCGCTAGCACTAATAATTAAACTGGTTAGCAATATGGAACTGCCACTCAGGTTCAGACTTGTAATGAAATCGTTTAAGAAAAAGATAAAAAAAGAGCAAGTATGAATACAACTCTGTGGGTTGGATTTACTTTGAAATCTGTTTCATACAGATCTTAGACTTTATTGCCTTTATTATTACTCTGTTTAACTCCTTTGTCATTAGATTTTGTTCTGTACAATTCTAAGCAGAGGCAGACAGATATACTTTTTTGCTCTTCTCCAATTTACAGATTTGTTCAGTGAATGAAGTGTTTAACTGCCTGCCGTTATGATGGTTGGAGGTCTTCTAGTCCAACCTAGCTTACCGCTTTCCAGTGGGGCAGCCCCTGTTGTTGGGTCTCATGGGAACTAAAGTAGCTACCTAATTGAAGGAAGGTGCCCATGGTTTATTTTCAGCCATTTATATCAGGAAGGCTGAGCTTTACCGGCATATATATAACAGCTGCCCTGTAATGCTGGCGTGAAGCCTCTTTTGTCCGCCAATGATTTTATGGAACAGCAATACCTTTTTCCAGCGTATCACTGTGATTTGGATTTTTTGCCTTCCTGTTGCAAAAATATGCTTGCTGATGTTGTCACATGTCAAAATGTCCAATGAGATATGAACTGCACCTGCAGAACTGGTCTCTTCTCTAGTGCTGCACATTCCAACACAGCTTATGATATATTATACGCAGATCAATATTTAATGGACACATTATACTGTCAAGAGAAGAGGGCTTCCTATTCAAATTGAAGTTACTTTGTCTAGAGAGTGATGGGGAAAAAAATGACGCTCCTATTCGAGAGAGAAGCCTCGTTCTTACACTTTGGCTCTAGCAGAAGATCCTCTGTGCTCTCCAGATAGCAAGTGATGCCAAAAAGTGGAAGGAGGTAAGACACCTAGTTATGCAATGAAGAATTTCTGTGTTTCACATGGTAAATGTCTGCTGGGTGTAATATTTAAATAGGTGATCACAAATTGTGATCACCAGCTAGCATGTGTGTATGCAAAGACCAAGAAAAGAGGGGGGAACATCTGGGGCTGGTGGGTGAGAAATAAGCAGAGGTAATGGTTGAGCCATTGAGTCAATATGTAAAATATCAACCCCGGCTTTGTTTAAAGAAAGAGTTGCCCTCTTCAACAGGGTGGGGAGAGCGCATCTTGAGTGAAGGTAATGGCCTGGTGTTCAGAGTATAGGCTCTGCCCTGAGAGCAAATAATAGCCAGCAGTTTGCGCATGGCAAGACATAGCTTGTAAGGAGCATGTATTTTCAAGTGCAATCAGTTTTTGCCTCTCACACAAAAGCAGACAGCAATCAGCAAAGTAATGGCCTGCCTTGCCATATGCGATCGTTCCTAATGTAAGAGACGATTCCTGGCAGCTAGACAGTGGCTTTGTCACACCAGAAACATATATACCCTGAGACTGGGTCAAGCCTGACGCAAGCCATCACCTTACCTTTGCTGTTGCCATCGGGTCCCCGAAGGATCGTGCACTCCTCGATGTTACCAAATGCCTCGAATAGCCTGCGCACATCATCTTCTGACTGCTGCTTATTGAGCATGCCCACAAAGAGTTTTCTATCTTCTGGAACAAAATAAAGAGATGCTTACCATATTTCAGGAGGGATGCAAAAGCCAAGATGGCTCAGTATCGCATGCAAAACAAATGGTGATTTCATAGAGGTGACATGTTTAAGAAGCTGCTAGTCTTTCCAGGTGGCTGGCTCAAAAACCTTAATAGCATTTGACTTTCAATGAATACCTGAAAATAATTTGGCAATTTAAAAAAGCAAACAAATAAAACCCTGAAATATTTACTTATATATATAATCTCTAACTGCTTCTCAAAATCTAGGCACAGAAGTCTTCCAAATCAGCTTTTTCTGATCAATTTTTGTAGTCAGCTTGCAGTAACTGAAATGACAACATTGCTCAGACTGCTATCCAAGAGGAATGTGGATAAAGATAGCATATAGAAATAAAGTCCAAATGAAAAATAACATAAGTTAGTAGCCCTCGCAATACTAAATAAGTTGCAGGAAAAAAAAAAAGGCAGATTTAACATAAGCTGTTTATAATCAGGATATAAATCAGGAACCCACAGCCTGTAAATGGAGATTTGTCATTCATACCCACTCACAGACATATACATACGAGTTTGGATGAGGTTTTTAATATATTTTTTAAGTTACTTGAAAAAAGCCAAAAGTTTTTGAAACATAAAGTAAACTTATACGATTGCTAATATCTGAGATAGCTCAAGCAGGAGGTATTTCATGTCAAAACAAGACATGATCTGCTAGTAGATAGATAATTGTATTTTGAATGAGGAAGCTCAACGTGACCCGGCAGTGTGTGCTTGCACCCCAGAAAGCCAACCGTATCCTGGGCTGCATCAAAAGGAGTGTGACCAGCAGGTCGAGAGAGGTGATTCTGTCCCTGTACTCTGTTCTCATGATACCCTACTAGGAGCACTGTGTGCAATTCTGCTGTTCTCAGCACAAGAGGGACATGGAGCTGTTGGAGTGAGGCTAGAGGAGGCCATGGAGATGCTGCGAGGGCTGGAGCAGCTCTGCTCTGGAGCCAGGCTGAGAGAGCTGGGCTGGGTCAGCCTGGAGAAGAGAAGGCTCCTGAAGGGGAGACCTTGAGCAGCTCCAGTGCCTAAAGTGGCTACAAAAACCCTGGAAAGGGACTTTGGACAAAGGCCTGTAGGGACAGGACAACGGGAAATGGCTTTAACCTGCCAGAGGGGAGATTGAGATGAGCTCTGAGGCAGAAGTTCTTCCCTGTGAGGGTGCTGAGGCACTGGCATAGGGTGCCCAGCGAAGCTGTGGCTGCCCCATCCCTGGCAGTGTTCAAGGCCAGGTTGGACACAGGGGCTTGGAGCAACCTGCTCTAGGGAAAAGCGTCCCTGCCCGTGGCAGGAGTTGGAACTGGATGAGGTTTAAGGTCCCTTCCAACCCAAACCACTCTACAATTCTATGATTTATACTTGGGCTTACACCAATACAGGGGATCTTCAGTCCAGAATGAAACACATTAAGAAAATGTTGGTGAAAACAGTCTAAACTAATGATTACTGAGCTGGTAGAAAGATCTCAGAAGGCACTGAACGATGGCTTTATATTAGGTTTATGTTCAGAGACTAGTACCATTATAGCAAGAAAAAAAGAAATTACGTCGTGTATGTAAACAGGCCATTTGCACATGATTCGTAAATGTCTTATTTATCATTCATTAAACACTATGTAAATGTGTGAACCAAGATTTTTTTTTCAGCTTACAGAGCAGATGTAACCAATTTGAATAAATACATGTAAATAAATAAATAGTTTGATTTTTTAAAAATGTATTTATTTTTAATGCTCGTGTCACACTAAAGCTGAACAAAACATTGGTTTACAGCAACCCTTTCCTGGCTGACTAATTGGGTGATTTATGTCACTTTTGTTCTTTGAGAAATCATTCGTGCAAGCAATCTGTCCTGATTCAACTAGTGTTTGATCAAAATTCCTCTCTCCGTGATGCACCTGTAAATTGGAAATTACTTTATAGCCTTGGATGAGGATAATTTTTCATGTAGTGGATACTGAGTGAGGATATTAAGAGTTTTCAATCCTGCAGCCAAGTTATCCATGTGTACTTAAAGTTTACTGCCCGCAGAAAACAGAGTTATGTTGCCTTCAGTTTGGCTGCTGAAAATGGTAGGAAAAATAGGTTGAGGAGGATACATGTGCATTTTGATAGGGGAGAAAAACAAGAATAACCTTGTGATACACGTTAAAGCAAGAAATATGCCTACTTTATGTTGGAAATGATTAAGGAAAGGGACTTTTTGAGGTCCTTGCTCATAAGACGAAGTTCAGGATTTGCTGATGCACAAAGCCCTGACACTGTGTACATTATGCCCCTCAAAAGAAGGTGCTCTGGATATCTAAAAAGTTTGTTTCCTTGATGGCTAAACTGACCTTCAAAAGAGATTCTCAAGGTGAGGTACAAGCCTTAGAGAAGCAGCTACTGAAACTGAGGGTGGGGACACAACATCTTTCAGTGTAGGCCTAGACAGAGCCTTGGAGAAAGAGTTCCATCCAAGCTCCAGGGGTTGCCTGCACATTGGAGGAAAACCCATCCAGTAAATGAGACCAGCTGTTCTAGAAAATGGGAGGTAGTTTAGGAATGAGGCAGAGCAGTGGGAACAAACTAAGAACACCAGCAACAAAAGATTTTGCCTAGAAAGATTGTGTCTAGTAAATACTTCCAGCACAGAGGAAGCTGTTATATTGTACTTAATACAGTTTTCCCTGTTTCAAATAAGTTGCATCAGCAAAAGCACTCCTATAGCTGTGTAACTGTACTTTCACCGGGTTTTTTTGCTAATATAAATGTATCATTAAAAAAAAATCACATCCCTCCTCTGTCAGCAAAACTCTCTAGTGCGGAACTATCCTGAAACTGCCTTGTCTGGTTTAGTTTATGCAAAGCTACAACCAGGTGTTTTAGGAATCTCTTCATTTTACATTCTATTTTACTTAATTTATTTTAGTTTTTTATCCTCCTTTTTTGCATCTCTGCGGGGCACTGGGAGTGATGATGCCTTTCTCCAGCACTGGCTGGCAGTAGATGTGGTTTTGTTGAGCTACCTACAAGGTGGCCATCAGACCACCAGGAACAGGCTCTGCCCATGGTAAGGATTACCTTCCCCAGGAGCTGCTGGTCCAGCTGCTCTAAGGGAGGTAGCATGAAAGCAGCCCCATGGGTAGCCAGAGCTCAGCACTGCCTGGACATCACCTCCAGCCCCGTCTCCAAATCAGCACCCTGTCTGTCTCCTGAAAACCTGTGCCTCGGGTTGTCAGGGGAATCGTTTGTCACATCTGCCATCTGAGAAATCTGCACAATCACACACTCAGCTGATAATAAATGAGTCAGTTTAACAAGCTTTTTTTTCTCTAAGAGCTGCTTCTAGCAAAGTGCTGCAGTTACCTTCCCCATCCCAGCCCTGCCAGGGAGCTCAGCAGTGTATTTTAACCATGATCCTCACACATCTCAGGTGGGAAGAGAGAGAGAAGTACTCAGCAGACTGGACCTTTCAGCACATTCCAGATCTTAGCTAATGAGTTTATCCTCTAATGGACTTATATAAGCCTTTCACACCCTGGGTGCTTCCATACACTGCTCTTATAGGTCCCAAATAAAAAGCTGACATATCATGCACCAGGGCAACTACTCCTACTTTACAAATATGTCTGAACAAGGCCATGAGATGACAGAATAAAATGATGAGAGGATGTGCTGCTGTCAACAGCAGCCTGAGCAATGACACTGCCCTGCAGTGTGAGGGCTGAGCATGGTGTCTATCTAAACCTCTGCTCCATTTTTGTTTTCCCCACGCAATTATCAGTCTTTCCCCACAACCTGAGTCCATCATGCCTGCTTGGCCAAGGGAAATAAGCATGGATGGCTATTTCTTCGTGCTGTGGCACCCAGAAAAGCCAAGCAGACTTGAGCAAACTGAGGCACTCCAATAATACTGAGAATTAAGTTCATCCCAAGCCTACTCCACTTTGCCATAAACAAGCTACAGCAACAACAGAAGCCAGCACCTCCCTATTCCTCCGAGAAGGACAGGTAAGTAAAGAAAGGCCACCACAATTGCAAATGAGCTCCTAGATGTCACCCTTGGTGATATTTACAATACCTCCATGAAAGCGAGCTTCCTTCTTCCTGACCAGCAATAAAGGGTCGTACCCATCAGGAAAAGCTGGCTGCAAGGCACAGTGGTGAAGAAATGTAACTTGTCAGGTAAATATACAGCATCTATAAATCTCCCTGCCTGTGTTTATACAAAGCCTCAGCACCTTCTCCAGTGCAAATAGGGGTTAAATTATTCCCTGTTCTATTTGTATTTAAATGTTATGATTCTATGATAAGTGTAAGGCAGAGGTGTCAGATGGGCCCAGGCGAAGGAGATAGCATGCATGAAAGGTGAAATAATAGAGCATTGCAAACCAAGTGTTGAGAGGAGATGAGAAAGGGGGACACGGGAGTGAGGGGGAGAAGGGGGAGGACAGGCACTAATTAAAGAGACAGAAGGGACAATGAGATGCAGGATGTTTGACCCTCTGTGGAGCAAGAGGACAAGAACAAGAATCACAGCAATTGTGAAGGGACTGGGGGAAAATAAGGGTCACTCACAGAGAGACATGACACAGGTTTGTGTTTATCCAGATAGCTCTCTCTAATGTATGTGTGTGCATGGGGGTACATTTAGATAAGAGGATATAAATACACTTGTGTTCTCGTATTCCTCATGCAAAACAAAGAGGTTGAATCCTTGTATCAGGAAAGCATAAGCCAGCTTTATCATCTAGAACATCGCACCCAAGGCCTTGGAAATAAAGAGGGACATATCTATCACCTTCATGGCCCAGGCTAATTATGAGGGCAAACCAGAAGATCACTATTGTCTCTTCTAGCCATGAAACCCCTTATTCGACAGCTCATGAGTTTCTCTGTTTCATCCTGAGTTCATTGCCAGGGCACCACACATGGATAGTGTGTGTGCTCATTCATGCAAGAACAAAACTGGTATTTGCATATTTCTGTATGGGAGCAACCATCTTCTGTGTGCGCATGCTATTCAGAGGAGCAGCCCTCTGATGTTACTTGATGCCTTTGGCTTTCTAAGCTTCAGGACCAGGTTGCTGCATGGCTCCGTTTCAGAGACCAGATGATAATTAATTCCATTATTTTTATAGCTAATAATTATTTGTCCCTGCTGCTATTCGCCTCTTTCCCAAACACTGCTTGCACACAGTGAGGGACCAGCTGCAGTGCCTTGGTCCAGGCATTGGGAAGGACTTTAATCTTATCTCCGTGGCACCATGACAGTGTGCAAGTGTGGGTAAGAAGAAAATGCTGGTGCATAGGACCAAGTAGCACATCTACCACAGAGTATGCAAGAGGCAGAGCGCATCTTCCTTACCCATTCTTCTGACTAGTCTTTGGCAGAGAGGGGAGAGGAGGCAGCACTGAGGGTGTCCATCATAGAATAATACAGAATCATGGAATGGTTTGGGTTGGGAGGAATCTTTAAAGGTCATATAGTCCAACCCGTGCTGCAATGAGCAGGAACATCTTCAGTTATATCTGGCTGCTCTGAGCCCTGTACAATCTGACCTGGAATGTTTTCAGGGTTGGGGCATCTCTGAGCTTCTCTGGGCAAGCTGTTGGAGTGTTTGTCACTGTCATGGTAAAGTGCCCTCTTAGTATCTAGCCTGAATATAGCTTCTTTCAATTTAAAACCCTTATCCCTTGTCCTGTCATGACTGGCCCTATTCAAAAGTCGGTGCTCATTGCTCTTAGAAGCCTTCTGTAAAGATAACGACTGAAAGGCTGCAGTAAAGTCTCCTTGAAGCCTTCATGCCTCAGGCTGAACAACCCCAGCTCCCTCAGTCTTTCTTTACACAAGGTGTTCTACTCCTCTTATAAGTTCTGTGGCTGTCCTTCGAATCCACTCCAACAGGTTCATGACCCACACTGTGATCAGGAATCTGCCAGAGTCACAGAGGTAGAAAAAAGCTATAAGCCTGGGTTTTCTGGACAATCATGGACAACGTATCCTTCCCAGGCCAATGAAGAAAGGAAGAGCTATAGAGCAGAAGGGTGATCTGCAGGTGTCCCAAACATTATGAGTGTTTGTGTTGAGTTCTGAACTCAAACCTACAAGCTCAAGCTGGATCCCCTCTTCATCCAGAGTGCCCCAGCACCCCCCTCAATCCGTGCTAATCTGATGGATCAATAGGCTAAAACCAGGGCATTTCTTGGGGTCTGGACTGCACACTCCTATTGCTATTTTCACAGCAGTCCTACAGCTCCATGATGATGATTACAGCCCTTTCCACAGGGGAAGCGATTAAAAATTCTGTTGTAGTTAATTGTAAATTAGCTAATTATCTTCTCCGTGGTACCTTGCTAGAAAATACATGAACCTTGTAAAATGGAGGTGTTTCAAAAATTAGGACAGGGATAAAAAATCAACAACAACCAAAAAAGCCCAACCCACTCTGGAAACAACAGAAACCTACTGCTACCTAGCTCCAAACAATGGCAACTGAGCCCTCCTTCTGCTTACACAGCCTCCTGTTCCCCTCCTCTTCACTCCTCCTCCCCATATCAAACAACATCCACAAGGGGCTAATTCTGCTGCAGGCTTTAAAATGTTTGCTGAGTTCACCTGCTCCTTGCAGCTGGGTGTTGTGGGGCATCCCTAATCACATCTTAGCAGGAGTGATTTCTTTGTGCTGATCTTTTCCCCTCCTCCCTCTCTGGTTTGGTTTTACTTAACAGATTCTTTATATCTGATACGTTAGCAGATATGATTGCACAGCTGCTGATCTCCAACTGCTGGAGACAGAGGCTTTGAGACACCAGGCTAGGGAGAATAGCAGCTTATCTGAACATCTGTGTGATGGGGACAAGCACAAATGAACATAAGACCAGGTGTGGGAGCATAATTCTCTTGCACAAAGAAGGAAGCTTCATCCCACAGGTGCGCTACTCTCCACTGTTGCATCTGAAAAACTTAGTTTGAAGGATTTCATTTATTTAATTACTTGGCTTCACTGTAAGCCTTGACTTGGACATGTATCCTCTGTACAGAGTGAAAGAACAGCTGTACAATAGACAGCAGATCTAAGTCAGTGCGCTGCTTCTGGCTATAGTCACTTGTGGATGTCTTGTGGAGAATCTACAACAGGGGAAGTAATTTCATTAATCCCCACAGATATTCTCTTAAACTCTGGTGATCTGCAGTTTAGGGACTTACAGAGTCTGCAGTGTTGTTTTTCCTTCATATGTAATAGTTTTTAAAGTGTCTTTCTTTGATGTAATTGTTCAGTTGCCTTTAGAACTCGCGTGAACTGTGAGTATCCAGTACATCCTGCAGCAAGACATTCTGCAACTTAATCATGCGTTGAGTTAGGAACCTTTTTCTTTTGTGTAATTTGAACATGCTGCAAACTATTTCTGTAGACAGGCCCTAGACCTTCTTTTAAAGAAGAGAGGAAATCATTCCTGATCCAGTTACGGAAGAGTGGACCTATGAGGATAGGCAAGCGCTTGGCCAAAGTCTGTACATTTCAGACTGGTGTTTGGGACTCCTGGGTCCCATCTCAAGCAGTGCTCTCAGTATTGTGGAAGGCAAAATCACTTCTCCCTTAGAGTGATTTGTTATTCCTTGTACTGGTGAGATGGATGACCATGTAGTTACTGTTATTAAATACTTACAATACATCTCTGCCAAAGAAAGTGGCCTCAGTGGAAATATGGGCTACATAAATTAACTAGTGCAAAAGACAGCCTCAGTTTCCCCATCTGCCAAAAAAATTATTGGTGAGGCAAAATTGAGCATTGCTGAGGTTCCTTGGTGTTTGCCACAAGCCATGGATATGAGTAGCTCTGGCAGTAATAATGAAAAGCACCCAGCAGACTGGTGCTGATTTGGCAATCTATGGCTGAACTATCTCATGGTTGCTATCAGATTGGAGTGGCTGGAACTTCCCCAGCATCTTCTCCAGCATCTTTTTCCCTGCACCTGCTTTTGCAAATGACAATTACTATAGATCTTGGAGTCATCTTCCAGGAATAAATTTTCATGTCCTTCAGTGGTGTGATCCCTAAAGACAGTGCCGCACTCATTTAGGTGCATGTGGCCATAAGAACACAGGTATTGTTTGCTGTTGACCCTATGAGCATCTGGAAAGATCCAGTTAGATCTGCTGTCTACTTGCACTGAAGTTGAAAATCAGCCTTAAACCTACAGTGTCATCTGGACAGTTCAGATGAAAAACACTTAGGCTTCCTTTGTGCAGATAGATTATTGACAAAACTTGGCCAACAGGCCAAGCAAACCCCGCCATGAAGACGTAGCCTAAACAATTCTTTTAACTGAAGACTCTTCTTGTACAGCTGGGAATATTATAACTCCAAGACAAATATCAGTCGTTCTGACTTGCTGAACTGCACAGTCACAACTGTCCATTGCCAAGAGATGCTATTCCCTGTGCAGATCTTAAATGACAGGTTTTATGGTGTTCGATAGCTAGCTGGGAAAACAGCATGCAACAACCTGCTTTATTAGTAGGCATTGCTTGGATGGTAAGAGCCATCTAAAATCTGGTGTCATGCAAAGCACAAAGACTCTGTCTGATTTGTGCCTGGCAGATCATATTTCTTCCACATTTATTCATTATCTGAAAGACCCAACTGGAATATCTCCGAAAGCTATTCATGAGGCGATGCGTTTTAGGAAAAGACTCAAGAGTCAAAATCTAATCTTTCTAAATTCAGTGTACAGTCCAATCACCCACTTTCTCTTCACCATCCCTACACAATAAGAAGAATATCTGAGTTCAAATCAACTTTCCAATCATGAAAAAAAAAAACCAAAAACCAAAAAACAACCCAAAACCCAAAACCTCTTTCCCTAGATATGAGTAACCTGTGCTTACAGTTCCCATTTCCTAGGAACAACCCCTGGAAATGTTTGCGGGAGAAAAGCACCTAAGGAGACCTAACACTGGAGTGCGGATGTGTGAAGCTGTGCTGTAAGTAAACTATGAAGGATTTTCCAGGAATACTTGGGCTTCTTCCTCCTTGAAATCTATGGATGTTTCCCTGGGCCAAACTTTATGAATTTCCCGAAGAAGAAGGAGGTGAAGGAGAAGATTGTCTTGTACTATCAAATGACACCTCAAATGAACACTGAATCATAATTTTACACTTGTTTTTTTTGGAGGCAGCTCAGATTTGAATACAACTCCTACTGCCTTTGGTTCTGGGGAATTTAACACATCTTAATCCCTATGTGTAACATCCCCTTTTCACTCTGTGGCCACACAAGGCTGAGGCTGAGCCTGAAGGGCCATTTGATTTTTCACGCTCACTCAGAGTAAAGCTTAGAAGATTCTTGACAAACTCCGCAGGGTCAATGGTGTCAAGGCTGGTATGTCAGGAAAATAAGTTTCAGTTCCTAAACTCATCCCACTAGTGACCTGCCGGGCCTTTGAAACTCTTTCCAGAAGCCTAGAAGGCCAGGACATTAATCCATGGTAACACTCCAGCCTTGAGCACAGAGGACTATTGAAACAGCACAGACATGGGCAGGAGGAGGGTGGGAAGGACATATTTTCTCTTGCAGGAACTGGGACGACATTTCAGATCAAATTAAACTTCAGTTTTTAAAGACTTCGGTGGAGGTAATTGAAACACTTCCTCACAATTGCCTGAACCTAAGTGTTATCTCTCTTTTTCTCTGTATATCATCCCTTTTCCCCCAAGCCTGAGACAGCCCCGCATGGCCACAGCCTCCTTAATATTAAACACGGTGATTAAATGGGATTCGCCAAAAGACAAAGGGCTGAAAACCTGCCAATTGTTAATCCCTCTTTCGCTGTGCTTAAAAATTCCATTTCCTTCATTTGAAGAAAGGGGGGTGGGGGGAAAGAGAATTATACGCCTATGTCTAATTTAAATTCTGGTGTCGCGGGTCCTGTTCCCTTCTCCCTCTCTTGACGTCTGAATATATTCCTTTATTACCATTATTACAGCTTTCTGATTGCATTAAAATTCATCCACACGCTTCTCTCCACATTCCACTTTTCTTTTGCCAGTTTTTTTGCTAATTCCCTTTTTCTCTCCCCCTTCCCTCCCCACTTTTAAATTATACAGAATGTCATTAAAGATCTCCACAAAATGCTTCAACTCCTTTTTCTCTTGCTTTTATAAACTTGCTGGTTTTCTTCCTCTCCATCCCCTTGTCTACAAACAAAGAAAATGAAGGAGAGGCAAAAGAATACAATAATAATAAACAAATCCAAGCAGCATGTCTTGTAGGTCTCAATAACACCTTTCCTATATCATACAGCTCCAGGCCTAATGCTCACTTTGGTTATGAAGCTGTATTTCACACAGAAGTTTTGTGTATTATTTGTCTGACGCTTGTACCTGGAATGCTCAGCTAAAATCAAAAGTGGAGTGTGCCAGGCTATATATGTAAGTGTGGAAAGAGGCAGTGCTGCTGGTAACCAAGTTTTGTAAGCAGAAAAATAAGGCGGTTGGAATAAAAAGATGATTTCATCCTGCTTTACAGGGGAAGATCTGAAATCTTGTAAGGATTTACTTATGGATATGAGCAGTGGAGCTAGGCATGCAGGGGATATGCCCAATTGCAGGTTCAAGATATGAACTTAAATGGGATGTACAAATTAAATCCTTTAGACATCCAACTGACTGCAAGAAGACATTAAAAGTTATGTTTTTTTCCCCACAAGGCAGATCACCTAAAAAGAAGGTCTATCTTTGCTTAAACCAGTCCCACTTTATCTAGGTGTAAGTCCCAGTCTGGAAATTTTACAGATAAAAATGAAGGTAGGAATTGGACTCTTCTCCTACACAGAATACCATGTGCCTTATTTAATCTATAAGGCGAGGGTGTGACATAGTGCCAGTGTGATGAAGCTGGCGTGACTGATCCCCTAAACTGTCCTTGTGACGTTCCTACCCCAGCATTAGGAAGAAGTTGTTGTTGAGAAACTTCCATTCATTCTTGGCAATTCTTCCTAGGGTCTTTAAGTCAGTTTGTTGTTGTTTCTTTTTTTATTATTATTTTTATTGCTGTCACTCTTAATTACACTGACATAATGAAATGACTGAAACTGGCATGAAAACACAGTTTTCTTTCTATGGGAAACACTGATGTCTCAGAAAATGCGCTTCCACTTTTAACTGGAGAGGCCAAAGTTCTTGTGAAACAGAAATTCTTCAGTTGTGAAATGTTACAGGGCATTGTCTCAGAGGAATAAAAATACATTTGTCTTAATAGCCTCAAAACATTAAATACATAAAGCAGAATGGCTGTGGTTGTCAGCCAGACAAAAGAGAGTACATTTTCACACACTCTATGAATAACTGAAACACGTTTCTGCTATGGGATGTTGCTGAATGTAAAAGTAATAAATTAGCTTCAAGGAGAATGAGACAGATTACTGGTGGTTATGTCCACTTGCTGCTATTAAACATGAATATCCAGATGCAAAATATATCTAAGTCACTAAAGCTCTGCCTGCTGGAAGCCAGAAGATATTAACGGTATTAAGGGAAGGGTCATTTTTATGAAAGCCCTGTTCTTACTCTTTCTAATGGGCACTGCTGGAGCAGAAGATGCAGGACTAGACAAACCTTTGGTCTTAACCAAAACGGAAGCTCTTATGTTCTTAGTGGTTTAATACAATGCAGACGTGAAACAAAATTAATCAAAAAGATCCTGTTAAAATGACAGGTTTGTACCTCCTGAAATGAGAACTCAATGCATTAATTTAAAAAAATGTCCCCTGGCAAAAATCTCATTGAAATAGACTCATTCCAGGGGAGCTCTTTGCCTTTTACAAAACCTCACATTCGGCTAGATAACTGTTCCTTTGAAATGCTTTGGCCAGCTCAACAAATGACCCAGGAAATGAATGGGTCTGCTTCAGGATGCCACCTAGCAGGCTCTGGCTTGGCTTATGCACATATTCATTTAGGCTGTTACCCTAAGGCAGATGGAACATTATATTCCAGTGATGCTACACCAGTGCTTGAAATAAACATCAGGGATTCAGGGTTAGAGCTAAAGCTTATTGAAGTTAATGAAAAAGAGTGCCATGGAGCTGTGGCAGGCTTTGGATCAGACCCTCGATTTGCTGAACTACTGCTCAGTGTGCCCCTACTGCTGCTGGGAATTTCAGGCTCTCCCTGATGCAGAACAACATATTACACCTGTGCCAGGGGAGGTCTGGTGAGGAGAGAGCAGAAGGACAGCAAGAGCCTGAATGATGTCTATCACACCTATGGTACTTTAAGGTTTGAGGATCTGTATGCATTTCCCAGATTTGGCCTGTTTTCTTATCCTACTTTCACCACTTTGCTGCAATAAGGAAAAGCAAAATAAAACCCTGTGAAATTTCCAGCAGAGGCAAAACTCATCCTTGCTCTGAGTGGAAGACTTTCTTGCAAGTCTGACCTCAGGTTTTAAAACAGATGTGCAGAGCAGTGAGGGAATGCAGGAAAACTGTGAAGAGACAGTGTGGCCTGAAATACGAGGCAGCAACAGCAACATTAGGGTTGGGTAGGTTGCAATAAAATAACCAGCACACTCACAGAAGATCCTTCCTTTGATGAAAGCAATATTCAACACCCACTTGGCTGAAAGTAAGGTGGGCTGGACCCAGCAAGAGATTACCCATAGATGTGGACGTCCTGTGCTATGGTCTGGAGCCCCTCAGGCACTTCATCTCCCCATATTTGAGCTGGTTTCAAGCTCAAGGGAGACTTGTCTCAGCACACTGAGACAAAGATTTCTCCTCTTGCTGGGGGAAGTGAGACTCCTTTGATGTCACTTAACATCCCCCTGCAAACGCTTTATTGAAGATTATTTCTTCCACCCACCCACCTCCCCAACCCTCAACTCCGGCTGGCTTTAAATGCCACTGTCATTTCCATCCTCTGACAGAGCTCTTTAACTGCTGCGCCAAATGGCATTCGCTAAAACCAACTAATAGAGGGAAATGAGGTTAACCTTTAAGAAAGGTGAAAATGAGCTGGGTGCTATGCTAGCAGTAAAGAATAGTTCATAAACAGCCTGCTGCTTCACAGTCAGTTTACCCCAGGCACTGCCATTGCTGGTAGCTCTGTTTGCAAGTGGTTTCAGGGGTGAGATCAGTCAGGAGAAGGCACAGGACCTCTCTACTCACACAGTTTAGTCAGCTCTTGCCTGACAGGTCTGTGGTGACAGTCCCATGACTCTGATCTCGGTTGTTGTTGTCTGAACTCACAGCAAAAATGCACTGGCTGTAGTGGATGAGTACAACATAATGGTGAGTTGTACCAACAGAGTGTTTCTCCACCATTTTCCTCCCTAGCATGCAGGGAATTGGGAGTGCTCTGGGCCAAATCCTGCCTTGTCTATCTCTTTGATGAGTTCTTTCTTTTCACTGGTCCTTTTAAGTCCTTCACAACTCAGCCTAACGCTGGTACTGCTGGGTGGTCCTGAACTCTCTGAAGAACCATTACTAACCTTCTGTTTTCCTTCAGGCTTAATGAACTTGTCTCCTTGATCATCCAAGAGTTAGATAAAATCTTGGCTTTAGACCACAACTTGGTCCTATATATGTCATTCCCAAGCTCATACCTGAGACCCTATGCTATTCAACTCATGATGGTGAGCAAAGAGGAAGAGCTTGGGAGAGACCATGTACTTCCATTCAACGACTGCAAGAGGAGGGGTATCACTTAGTCTACACAGAAGATTAATAGCAGGTGGGTTTTATAGGAAGGAACTCATTACCTTACCAGTTTGGGTACCAGAAGAAGGAGATGCAGAAAAATGCCATGATACTTCTTCAGTAATTTTCTATTGTCAGTACTCTATTTCATCTGGTTTTAATTAGACCAGAAAGCCTGAAAGATGCATATACTACCAGCTCTATTAACAGCAACTGGCAGTATAAGACTGAGCCTGTATGAAGTGGGGATGTTGGTGTCCTGTTTTGAGTCAATTTTCTCTATTCACTTTTTTTTGTCTGTTTTTACAGAAGCGAGCTGAAGTTGGTCCTTTGTCTTACCCCTGAACAGTGCTGACCATGCTATTGTCTTTCTTCATGCCGAAAGTACTTGAAACAGAAAGTTATACACCTAGACCAAAAGATTAGCAAGCATAAACCTACAAAGCTTCTTGAAACAGGGTCTTTAGTAGGCATAAATGAACAATACAGGCACACATTGCCAATGATAGAATTATTCTCCTCCCAACACAGCTATGGCCAGCTCAGTAAATATAAAAAGCAGTTATCCCATTCCTGCCTGAAGTTAGTACCTGGAGAAATTCATTCCCTGATTCAGGGTAAAATCTAAGTGTCAGAAAGGCAAATTTCCAGCTGCTAAATTTTCACTGTCCGCGTGGGAAAACATAACCCTCAGTAGGCTCTTTCTGCCTCAGATTTCTTCACGGCTAATAATGCTTTTTGGCTAACAATGCTTTTTGGGGTCTATGGAGAAAGCAGGGCTATGCAAGCCAGATCTGAACCTGGCTCCTGTCCCTATTACCGCAACAGTACTGTAACTGTGCTAAGGGGAGTCATCTCTTCCCTTCATCAGTAGCCAGAACTCAGAGACACAGAGAGAGACAGAGAGCGAAGGTGCTGTTTTATAGCAAGCCTTTTCTGAGCTTGAGAGCTCACTGTGCTATTATTTCCCCCTTTTTTCCTTCATTTCAAGCCTTTTTTGTGTTTCATGTTTGGCCCTTGGCAGGCTGAGAGACGTGCTGACAAGTTGTAACTCTCACTCGGCTTTGCAAGGGCTTTGTTCTCTGCGTGCGTGGCACAGACTCGCTTCCTCTTTCTGAATGTGACAGTGAGCGATAACATTGACACAGAGAGCCAGCGCGTGGTCTCGGCATGCTCCCCATGCTAAAGACCCTCTCCAGTGATCTGTGGCATCAGTCAGGAAGCAAAGATGGGCATCATGCAGGGAAAAATATAGTAGTGACAACCCCTTCTTCCCAAAAACCCTTTAACTGTGAGCTGGTCAGAGGCTCGCATGGCTTGTCATCAAAAAGGGAATTTCAGTGATCTGATCTCTCCCCTTCTGTACTGGAGATGCCCACAAAGCTGACCCTAGGAGCTTCCCAGCCCACAGCTGAACCACCTTGCCTCAGCCATTCTGCTGCTGCCCCACAGTTATCCTGTAGACTGTGTTTTGGATATGTGTCCTGGTGAGGGGCCAAGCCTTACTACAAGGACAACAGGCAGAACAGCTGTCAGCATCATAGTTTGCTTTGATGCGCATCCTCTTGCGACAAGAGCCTGTCTCTGGCTTCTCACTTTAATGTGTTTGACACCATGTTCAAATTAGAAAAGTTTCGGAGAAAAGTTCAGTCTCTCTCCAGCTGATTAAAGTGCTCTTTAGTACATAGGCTTTTTTCCTAGAAGAGATACTTCCATAAAGACCCAAGTCTCTTGGAGATCTCTCAGGCAAGGATGAGCACGGCTCTTTAAGCCTGACCCTTGGAGGTATCTGTTTCATTTATACAGGTCTTTTCAAAATCTTCTACAGTTTTCAAAAGGTGAACACCAGGAGGGAATGAGTTTGCCACAGTACTCCCCCCACCAACACTACCTACTAGAAAACTGTCTTTGTCCTCCAGTTTCCTTGTTTATACAGTAAGAGATCCCATTAGATAGTTTTGTTCAACACCACGCTGGGAGCTAACGTTAACTTCCTCAGCTGCGCTAAACACTTTCTAGGTCATTGCTTAGGTACTTTTCTAGGTCACTGTCTTATGAAATATAACCCCTCATTCTTTAGGCCTGTATTTAGCCTTATTCCTCCATGAGACAGCTTGAATTTGGTCCTGCAGAAACATGCAGATAAAGCCTCAGCCAGCCAGAGTTTGTTCAGAGTGACCTAAGTGACTTAGACGACTCTGTATCAGAGACCTGTCCTTATAATTTTCCATTTTGTGTTATCCACAGATTTTATCAGCCAGGATATTTAACTCCACATCATTCATGACAATGCTGACTAGCATCAGAGCTGGTACTGATCCATGCAGAACCGTGCTGCAAATACCCTCACTCAATCATGTTTTCTCTTTGACAACTACATTTTGAGATTTGTCCATTACCCACTTCTTAATCCATTTAATGTCTGCCCTCTTGAACGCTGTACTCAGCAGAAACTACAAGAAAGTTCCAATTCTAGAGATTCAACCTTTGCAGCTCACGATAGCTTCTACTGATAAGGAAAACACAATCGGTCAGTTTCGCCAAGAGGAAGATAGGATCTCAAAGACACATAGCTCCTCTTCTTCCTTCCCTTGCCTCTTCACCAGCTTGCAAAGCAGGCCTTCATCTCTGTTGCAACATAGTTCTCTAACACTTAAGGAATACTGTATTTTCCTATATAGGGTCCATGTTCTCCAAATATTGCCACAAAACCAGGGCATAGACTTTAGTTATTTCTGTTCTTTGCTCTTAGCTAATACAGCTTACTGTGAATGCCTGGTTTATTAACAGGTTTTGTTTGCCATGCAGATGTAGATATTATCTTTGCAAATACAGTGACACATCTACTGTAAGAAGGACCTTGTTCTTTCTCATCATGCTCTTACCACTATTATGTCTGCAGGACCCCGGGATGAAGTAGACTTTACAAATTATTCCCCCAGAAAGTGTGAGATCTGGAAAGACCAGCAACTAAAGGAAAACAAAGTCACAAATCTGGAAAATGTTTCACACAAGGGGAAACACAGGGCAGTTTTTCCTTTTCCTATCTCAACATCTTTTTCCTGGAGCAAAAGTAATTGTATTGAATGCATTCAGAGATTTCCCTGCACGGTGAAGCAATGTAAAGGCAATGGGATTCTTATCATTCAGCTTCCCTGAATATTTCTCCCAGCCAGAAACAAAGCCCAGGTCCCTGTTGGGATGACATTTATTTAGCATATGTAATGTTAACCAAAAGAAAGTCAGGGAACATACTCCGAACCCTGCTTTGACTCTCCTCCTTTTTAACTATTGGCTTGCCCTGACTCATTTTTGACCTGTTCCAGCCACTTTGTCTCAAACTGAAGAAGGTCTTGTCCTGGTCTTACTGGCATTTACTGGCCTGGTCTTTCTTTCAGGTAGCAGCATGTACCTTGTCTGAGTGGAAGTTAGAAGCTAGAGAACAGTGGCTTGAAGTATTTGAAGTTGACTTTCCTTAATTTTAACAAAAACAATGAAAATTTGCCCATCAATAACCCACTCACGAGTAAGATACAACAGCTCCCCAGGAAGTGGTCTTACAATCAAAAGAAACTCCTTATCTTCCTCTTACTCTATTAAATGTGAGACTAGTTTTGGGTAAATCTCTTTATTTTCATATTTTCATCTCTCCATCTGCAATCTGGGGGAATTTTGGCTTTGGTTGTTTCAGTATCCAATTCAGAAAGCACATGCTGTCGCAGAAATGATAGGAAAGCCATAATGTTGTTCTAACATATTCATTCAAATATTGCCCAAGTAATAGTAAGTAGTGGTGCTGGCCCTAATTCAGGTTCAGTGAAACTGAGATATAGTGAAGTTAAAGAGGAATACAGCCTAGAATAGACTCTGGGACTTGTGACCATTTGCCTTGCAGCACAATCTGGCAGAAATCACAATCCTTTTCTCTGGGTCTGGACTTTTCTGTAGCGTTTTCAGAACACTAGTCCATTATCCTGACTCCAGAGAGCCCTGCGAAGGTTTCTGAAATTATATTAAAGCAGAAGATTCAGAGTTCAGTTCACTCAGAAAATGCGTGTGTATGTCTGTGTGTTTGCATATGGATGCATGCAGTGTGTGGGTGTCACTCCCTAAATATGAGGCGAAGTGCCTATCACAGAGAATAGACTTTAAAAGGGGTTTCTGAGATGTGAGAAACCAAAGCTGGGAAGAAAATAAAAAGCAAAAATGCAATCTTCCCACCTCCACCGTCAACTCAAATTAAAAATCAATTGTGTGTGTAAGGAAAACAAATCTTTGGAAATACGGGTTTAAATGACATTTGTTGTGAAAATCCTCCCCCACTCCTGTTCCCAAGTGATAAGGAAATGAGCTGGATGCCAGGGGAACTTCAGGTTGGATTCAGGCAACAGAAATATTTTCAGGTCAAGCTTCATTTGGTGTTAGATTGAGTTCTCCCATTAACTCTCATTGGGTGACTCTGCCACTACCATTGCTTTCCAACCCTGTGTGTCCACACAAACTGATGGAGATGCAGACAGGTGCCAGTGGGCAGGCAGCCCTTTTATGCCTTCCTCTCCAGCAAAAACCACCAAAATGGCACTCCAGCCTCTGCTTTACATGAGGTCCAGGTGTGTGATGGCATCCCAAGAGCCTGGCACTACTTTCCAGGGATCAAACCTGCAGGAGGGCTTGGGAAAGAGAAGAAACCGCTCCTTTCCAGGGAAGCAGATGTGACTCAGGACCCTGCCAGGACTGTCCATTGCTCTTTATGGAGGAACAGGGAGGCAGGCTGGCAGTGCTGCCAACTTCTGAGGATCCAAGGTAGCTGATGACTCTAATCAATGCTAATACAAATGAGAGACACCCAGCCTAACAGTACACCAGCAAGCATGGCAGCTGCCTAACATATACAGAAGAAAACCAACTGATGTATGATGTATGATGTATTAAAATGCCAGAGGGAGTGTGAGAGAGCATTTTTCCCTTGTCTTTGGTGGAGCTGAGGTCACTGCTTCATCTCCATTTCCATCACCCAGTGAGTGCTTAGAAATCTCTGCATGGTGCTGAATCCAGCCCAGCACTGAGCACTGCCTTGGAGGTGATGAAGGTCTGGCAGGATTAGGACTGCTGCTGATTTACTTCCTTGCTTCTGTTTGCACGAGCAGCAAGGTAGGAAGGGGCGGATGATTGAAAGGAGTGGGGAGAGAAGAAGAAAGAAGGAAGAAAAGATAATAAGAAAGCCCCCACTGCCCTCTGCCATTGTGCTGTTCACTAGAAGGCTCCCTACAGAATTACACTGTCGTCTTGCAGGAAAGCATGTAATAACTGAAAATACAGTGTCAAAAGGAATTTTTCAGGCTTTGACAGCTCATAAATTACAGTTCGTTGACTTCTTCCTGGGTCTAGATTTAAATTAATAGGCAGGCAGATATATATTTCTTTTGCTCCTTTCTCCAGAGCAGTAGCAGTTGTGGAAGTGACGCAGTTTCTTTCTTGTTTCTGTCTCCCCCTTCTCTCCCTCCTTCCCTCCCTCCCTTACAAGCAGTCTCAACCCAATGCAGATCAGCTGAAGTGTCCCAAACCCCAGGGTCTGGCAGAGTAGTCCTCCTGACACCTCCTTTCATAAGGCAGAGAAAGCAAAGGCAAAGAATTTCACTATTTCGTATTCAAATAGTGTCTTTGCAAAATCAAGCCCTTTCAGATGAGGTATTTGGTAAAGAATGGTCATAGACAGTAAAGGTCAGAGATGCTCAGGTAAGTCAGTGATGGCTGCAGCATCCAAAGTGAATGCAAGCAAAGTGAATGCAAGGCCTGCCTTCTATATAAATCAAGATGAGATGAGATGGCTATCGATGAACAAATGTGCATTGGCCTTTTCACTAAACTGTAGGTGCTCACCTGTAGTGAGAGTAAAACTAACTATGTGGATAAATAGGTGGCTGGCTGGCTGGGTGGCTGGCTGGCTGGATGGGTGGATGGGTAGATAGACAGGCAGTTGAATATAATGGCAAACAGACTAGACAGGAGATCATAGCTCCAAAAGGTAGTCATGTTCTTAAACACAATTACACTCTGCCTGAGTGACACCTCTCACAGATATTTCCTTTTGGATGTAATGTTAGCCTGCTAAGTCTGCGGGTCTCAGCGGAACAGTTACCAGCATTTTGCTGCTAGGGGAAATGATACAGGAAGATGGAAGTTTGCACACCACTTGCAAAGTGCTGGTGACCACGAATGCTCAGCTTGGCTCTGTCTGCACAGATCTGGAGTTGTTTGGTGGTGCTTCAAAGCACAATAAGTAGCTGGAGCACTGGAGAAGATCTGTTTTTCTTTTGTATGGTGATGCATTTATGAGTTTGGGGTGGGAAAACCTGAGATCTCTCTGTGCTCTTGCTCTGCAGTTACAAGGAATTCAGCCTGCATCAGTGATGGCTGTGAAATTCCTAGGAGGATGTGTATTTGCAACACGTAGGTAGTAAAATGCGTCAAGTGATTTTAGGTCCTGCAATTTGAAAAGGTCTCATGTAAAAAGGGGTTATTAATAGTATTAATGGTTCCTGCTACAAGTTGTATTCTGTAGCTGCTTAAGAAGTTAAGGTGGGTACTGGGCTGCGTGCTTGTCAGTTCCTCTTGAAAGAGCAGTCCAGGACACGTTTGTTTTTGGGAAGGCGGCAATGACTCAGAGCTGGGAGCTGAGCATCTCCTCTGTTTGCCATAGTAACACAGCAAAAGGGAGCAGAAAGCGCAGAGCCAGAAGGAACATGGATCCTGGCTGCCCTTACAGAGGTGTGTGAAGGGACGAGTGAGATAATCACACCTTAAGTCATCTGAAAGTCTTTGCACTCTCACTACAGGCGCTGAAGGACGGTCATATCCCTCTGAGGGAGCAGCTTCTCGTGAAGCACTGCGGGCTGTGCATTGAGTCACCTCCCAGCTCAGCGGTCCCTGTGAGATGCTTTTTGCAGTGGGGCTGGGTGAGCGTAGGAGGTGAAGAGGGGAGTGAGGGGCTCTGGGGGTCTTGCTCAAGCAGCACACAGGAAGGGCAAGAAAGACTGCAGTGTCAGGGGTATGCCTTTTGGGGCAGTCTCCTGTGTGGTGACACAGGGATGTACCTCACTGTGGGCTCTGGTGCCATGGCTGCAATGATGCAGGAGGGACACAATCCAACTTCAACTCATCCAGAAGGAAAATAACCTATTTAGTGCTAAAGGCTCTAATTAACTGCAGTTACCTTAAGCCCAAGCTTGGCTGTTAAGAAGGAGCTGTTGTTTGTGTGTGCTGATGTATTGAATGGGGAAAGTATTAGGTCTAGGTACTTAAACCTGTTGGCTTTATTTCAAGACTTATTTCAAGAAAACCTGTTCTGAGGAAGACACTTATTTTCAGTGCATCAATCAAAGGAGTACTGAGTAGTCCAGAAATGTTCATCTTATCTTACTGGGGGGGGGGGGGGGAAGAGGAGGATGGCCGATGAGTATGTGTTTTAGATGATAATTTGTGCAGCAATGGATAACCATCAGCTCCTCTCTCAGCCTCACATGCACCTGTATCAAAACTCTTTCAATTGCAATTAGTAGGAAAAAAAGTGCAAATCAGTTCCAAATAAGTAAATGAATTCTTCAGCAGTTTCACAAACCCACTGAAGGCCCTTTTCAGTGGCTTTCAGATTACCAAAGACCACAACAGTGGAAAGCCACTTTCAGCTAATGGATAACACTGCCAAAAGGACTGCTCTGATATCCAGCCTATGTCCTTTTGTCTAAATTTCAGCTCACAACTATTTCCCATCAGCTCTTGCTCATGCCCCCTCACTGGGACTATCTAATCTGTTATGCCCCTACAGCCTTCTGTGCCTTACTCTGATGAATAGTTACTGCAATCCCCAGCTTTATGATTTGCAAAACAGCATTTTGCAGAGGACGCAAAGGCAGAAATGACAGAGAAATAAGGCAACCTTTCAATCCATTTATCTAAGTCCTTGAAGTCCCCATTTCAAGGAAACAATCAGAAACAGGGAGCATAAAAATTGAATGTGAAATCCAGGGCATTTTAAATAAATGGAAAGGTTAACAACAAAGCAGACTCCCCTTGATGATAATAAGAGAAAATCAGTCTTGAGACCTGTTGATCCTGAATGGATCTTGTTTATTAGGAAAAGCCAATTGAATGAACTGATAGAAGAAAGACACCAAAATAAAATGTTTATTCGTTCTATTTTCTTAATTGGATGTTTTGCTTTGCAAAATGCAAAATGAAAAAAAAAAAAAAAAAAGGCTAATATGCTGTAGCCAAGCGAGATCCATTTAATCACACTTGATGTGTCAGAGTCTACATTAAGCCATGTGCTGTTGAGCTGCACCTGTATTCCTTTGGAAAAGGCATCATTAACTGGCAAAGCTCATCCTGACATTGCTGAAGACTGAGCAGCATCACAAACCACCCCACCTTCGCTTGGAAATGTCACCAGTTCAAGCAACAACTAAGCTGGAAGTTCACAACTGGACTTAGGAGCTAAGAAATCACGGCCATTAATTTACTGCTGCCCATAAGACAGTCTCCTGGCTAAGGAGAAGTTGTTTTCATGATAGTTGTCTGGTATAATTATTGTCAGGCATCGAAATATTTAAATAATGAAGCTTGGAAGGCGTGATTTTTGAGCTGAGATCTCGTCTATTTAGTTGTTTACAGCACACACATCATGATTGTATCTCAGCTTCAGGCTTAATGAACCAGTGACACCTTTAAGAGGTCTTGTCCTCCCTTTGCTATGAAATCTGTGAAGTTTCCTTCATCTTCTAGAAATTTTGATGCAGTCTGTTCTAAGGAAAGTGGTGCTGGACAACAGGATAGCAGGACAACAGGTCCCACCATCTGCTCATTAGATGTTTCAGCTCCATGTTAAAATGAGGCATGGATGGGGGAAGCCCACACACATCTTCTGGACAAGGAACTTGTTAAACATGAGACAAACAATTAATTTACCCATTGGGGATTAGCAAAGGAGCCTATAGGGAATGTGGGCTCCTTCAGGAACAGCTGAGTACCAAACTCTCTAGGGCTGTGTGGGAAATCTCTGATGCTTTTTTAGTACTGGCCTCATGTAATATTGATCAGACTCAGAGCTCAGTGCCACCACTTTTTTCACTGGCTCCAACAATGATCTTCAGGAGTGCCTCAGCCACTTAGAATCATGTTTCTCTTTCTCTTTATCTGGATATGCTTCTCCTAATTTCCCTTGGTAACCTGCACCATTAGCATATGTCTCCTTGCTGCCGGAGTTTGAGGTTGTGTTGGCTGTGCTCAGCTCTTGCACATGTTTTCTTGCAGTGGCCTCATCCAAGCATCTGAAATGTGAAAGACTGAAGGATCCTGAGCTCCTTTTTACCCTTTGGTTTTGGGTCCTCTGGGTCAGGCCCACAGGAGACTTGGGGGTAAATTACTCAGCCCATCTTGTGGCTAAGCAGAGAACTGCTATGGCCAGGGCACTCAGTCTGACATCTCTTACCATCATGAAATGTACTAATTGGGCTTTTGTGTGTGTATTTTTTTATTTAATGGTCCTCTAGGACACTGAACCTGCATTATGATCAGAGGCTGATGAGATAGGGATATGGGGAATTAGGCTCAGCTGGGCATCTCTGCCAAGGGCTACAATAGCTTATGACAGTCTGCACAGTATTTCCAGCAAAATGCTTTGAAATCCTAGAGCACCTTCTGTGTGAGGGACAGGGAACTCTTTACCGTAGAGGAGGCAATGTGGAAAAGAAAGCAGGAAGCTTTTAACCCCTGTCAGTCAGCTGTCTGCTTCTCAAATCAAGGCCCAGCAAATTTCTCCCTCTAGCTGATGGGATGCCTTTGCCATGACGTAGTCCTGACAGCTCTGCACTCACCCAGCAGTGAAGTACCCTGACTGCATGTGTCTTTGTGTGTATGTGTGTGTGCATTTAAACCCAAGCTGTTCAAGCAAAATCTGGCATCACCTACTGAGCATCCTTTTGGTAACCAAATAAAAAAATCCAACACTCCCCCGCCCCCAACTTGTATTAATGTCCTACTAACCCCCTACTTCCCCACCCTGCATTGCAGAACAAGTTATTTACCTTGGCATGTAGTGCAAAGGAGTTTTCTCTGCTAGATTTTGTTCCAGAAGGACTAGCTGTTTCTGAGACTTGGGAAGAGACAAATATCTATTGCATAGGATGAAAGCCAACTTCTAATTCAGGAAAACTGACAAGGAACTGGTTCGGTGTAAGGATATCTTAAAGCTGCCTTCTGCTTCTTTGAGAGCACTGGCACTTCAGAAAGCTTGATCAAAAACAAACTACCAGATCCAACTTCTGTTTTCTTTATCCAGTATTGCTTTAACTATTTCACATAATGTGCTCACCTTCATTTCTCTTCCGCAACCTAGCAAAGCATCTATGATCTGAAAAGGGGTTTGATTCTGTTGGAGGTGATGACTGAGGTGCTGCCCCAGCAAAGGACAAAGCTGCAACATCAGGCAAATGTAAAGCCACAAAGATGTGCATGTCATCTGGCATCAGATGCAGAAACCTACAGAATTTAGTGAGGCATGATTAAAGCAGGAAAAGGAGCACTGGAAAGAAAGAAAGCAAGAGAGACTGAATGTGATTGCAGTGCTCAGTCCTGCATTTCTCTTTCAGTATGGTGACAAGCATTGTGAAGATGTCTGTGTCTGATAAAGTGGACATGCACATTCAGATCAGGGAACAACTGTTCTGTAATCCCCTTGCTTGTCTGCTGGTCCACTGATTCAGGGTCAGGCTCTGCAGAGACTGAGGGCAAGTCTTGGGCAAGAGCAGGAACTCCCGTGTCTCTCTACGTTTAGTATTCTGTTGGCTGTAGAATAGGTGATACCATCTAGCAAACCAGAAAAACTCCTTTCTTCCAAGAAAGTAAAGACTGGGCAGTGTATTTTGAAACGTACTGATTTTCTGTGCTTTTTCCTCAGAGTCCTTTTGACTCCTGAAGTCCTTGGCGAGTAGGAGTCTTCAGAGAAGCCAGGTCTTTTGTGGGAATGTGGAACAGTGCAGAGACAATAGCTGTGCAGCAGGGTCCACGCACAGCCAAACAGTCAGCCTGAGAAATGCTCCAGTGCTGTGAGTGCAAAGATGCTCTCATATTTATTGGGAATTAATTCAGGTGGGTTGCTCATGTAACTATTGTACCATATCATCTCACTGTCCACACACAGACACAGGCTTCTGCCATCTTGTAAAGGGACTGGAAAGGTTTATGAGCATTGCAGCACCCTGTTTTTTATTGAACAGATATGGCACTGGATGAAGGCATTTTCCCCCTTCGATCTTGGAGGGTCAGAACCAATTAGCATAGTCCTTCCTACCTCCCCTGAGGGCAGGATAGAGTGTAATGTAACCAAGGACTGATCTTGCCACGCAATATCATTGGGGGTGACACAGCTGAGCCCCTGATGAGATGTTTGCTGACATGTGTCAGGAAGGATCATGACATGCTTCCCTACGTGCCCGGCTGGATTGTGGGTATGCCAAAGGAGGCAGGGGGTTTGTAACATTTTCTAATATGGCATTTAAGACAAAAAAAAGTGAGCTGAGGCAGAACAAGACAAATTAATGTAGAATGACAACTGTCTTAAGGAACATCGGATGACCAGAGAAAAGCAAAAGTATTCTTCTCCCAAAGACTCCAACGTAAATGTATATATGTATCTGTATACGTATATGCAACCATAAATACATACACCTGTGTGTGCATGTGCACATAAAGACAGATTGTCAGCTGGCAGCCAATGGTAAAGGTCCAATGAAGTAGGTAAGGTATATGAAGATGTTTAAACATTCATTACCTGTTTGCTTCCTGCATGTATGAGTTGAAGGCATTGACTATATATGACTTGTGTAAACAGGTGTGTGCACTTGTAAATATTCTTTTCACTGCCATAGATCATGGATAAAGAAATTTCTCAAAGGTGGCTAGAGTTGGCAAAGATTAGGAAGAAAGCCTGTGAAAGTATGGATGTGGCAGTTATCTGGAGATGTTATCTGTAAGCATCAACAGATGGAAGAATTGAATTATGTGATTCATAGGGGTTTGACTGCATGAAAAAGAGAGAAATTAAGAAAGAAAATTTCCACTGAATGCCTTCTTGGCATTGAATTCCTAAAACTGAAGAACTGTCTTTAAAGAAAGGAGGTGGGAATTCCACAGGCTGAGAACTTTACTCAATACAAGTAACATGCACAATTCTGGAATGGCTGTAACCGGCAGAGATAAGAACTGGTTCTTTGAGTTTGATTTACAAACACTGAGGTGCTTACAGACTACTCAGTATTGCAGCAACCATTGCTGTTTAGCTGTAAGAAACAAGTGCATCTGCCTGTGTCAAATAACTCAGTATTCATCCTCTTAATGAAGCCATACTTCTGGAGTAAGATTTAAATGGCAGGTTAAAATATCCACATTTTGTATCTACAGATACCATTTAGGTTGCCATAGGCAGTAGAGAGAGAGTTGTACAGTTAGGGGAGATCAGTATGCTATTCCTGTATTTGGTTAGCTTCATCGATCTCTACACTCAATGCTGCATCATCAAGATCTCCATTGACTGCAGTGGGAAACATCAGCTCCTAATTCAACAAGCCAACCTCTATTTCAATGTAATACTGCTTCTTCTGCCAGGGCAAGGAATGTCTCTAAGATCTACAGAACAGGATTTAGCCTTTTAATATCATAGCAATCTAAATCTGAGTCCATCACCCCAATATTCCTTTACAGTCAACAGAGGTATTTGTGCCTCCAAAGACTGATTCATCCTATCAACACTGTTAGTTAAGAAAGGCCAGGCAAACTGCCCTGGGCAAGTGCCCATCTCTTTCAACTTATTATGAAGTAAGTTCAAACAACAACTTTAGACTTAACAGTTAATATTCAAATGGCTAAATTTAGGTGAGATCACTCCTCCCCACAGCACATAAATTAAACACATGTAACCTTCAGTCCCTAACTGTGCCTCCAGGTACGCTCTTGCTAGAAGTTGTACAGATATATATATATATATATCACAGTTTATCTGACTGATCTGACTAACAACCAACACAGCTGGAACAGCCAATATCAAGTAAACACAGGGATTTTCTTTGTGATAAAATCTACAGAGGTATAAAAAATTCTCAAAATACATGCCTTACTAATGACCTGAAATTACTGCTTGATGAACCCATAATCTGCTTGCACATCATGCATAAAGAAAAAAACAAGTCAAAAAGAATTGCAAAAAAGCTATCATTCACAAGGTATTCCACCATTAACACAATATATAACTGCTATCTGCAAAACAACTTCCTTAGACAAAGAACAAAAGCATTCAAAATTGTGGTGATAGCCAGCAACTCTCAGCTCCTGAGGTTTCTGAGATATTTTTGAGAGATATTTTGCACATATGCAGCAGGTTTCACCTGAAGATCTCAAAGCACTTTGTAAATATATATGCGTTAATTAATCTTCACAACAGCTCTGTGAGGTAAGCACTGTAAATATAATTATCTTGATTTTACAGATGGTGAACTTGAGACTCAGAGCACTGAAATAACTCCCGCAAGTTCACACAGCGAATCAGCAGCACCGTAGTGACTGGAATCCAGTGGTTCCAATGTTACTTCTCTTTGCTAGCTCAGATAATAAAAGTCCCTTTGCTAAGGGACGAACAATAGACTCCACATGGAGAAGAGAACTGCTCTGGGACTTCACATTTTCCTGCTGGTAAAGCACTTTCCACCCTTTAAATGGGGGATGTGACAGATGCACAGAGTATTTATTATTAAGAAGCTCATTAGCATTTGCATCGTTACCGCTGGAGGAACGTTATCAATAGACTTTTCTGGTTATCAGGTGAGAATCTAACCCCACTATTGAACACGGCTAGTTCTGGTGGCTTTTTGCTCCTTAAAAGAATGATTTCTCTAATAAGCCGTTCTTAAGAAGGCTCAGACAGCAATCACACTTCCTGAACATCTCTCGTCTTCATTTAGTGCGACATTCTTGGTGTATCCTGTAAATAATCTGTGATTGTCCTCACTGGGGAGAAACACAGTTTGATATAATGTCAGCCTGAACTGAAACTGAGAAAGTTGAGTTTGCTGTGATCAGGAAGGTCTCTCAAGCACCCACATCTGAAATCTTCAACCTATTCTTACATTAATAAAGTCAACCTGCCAGCATGCAAATAGCAGTGAACAAAAAGGGATGGCATATGCAAGTACAGGCAGTAGCCAATGCTAACGCTTGTGCATGGTGGAGGCACTTGGGCTGTCAGAGCCAAGGGGCTTCTGCAGGGGCACCTGGTAGTCTCCTTTCTCCTTAAAGTAATAAATGGACTTATTGGGTTTGTGATGCATTTTGAAAGCATGTAAAGAAGAACAGTTTTACTGTTTTCATCAAAACTAAATTCTATCAGATCACAAGATTCTGATACATTCCTTACATGGAGCCCGTCTCCATGGGCTATCTTTGTGGCAATCTGTGCTCCAACATTGTGTCTGAATTTTCTGGCAAAAATTATCTATATTTTTATATCACAATATTATGGCCTACTGCCCTCTGATTTGGAAAGTTATTTTCACCCAGTAAGATCTCAGCAATGTCCCTACAGAGCTGTGCTGGATCTGGGTCTGGGTATCTGTCTGGGAAACCTGAAGGTTCATATCCTTTCAGACAATTCCCAGGATATTCTCATCAAATGGTACTAGATTTCACCCATTTTCCTCAGTATATGGTAGTTCAACCTCCATCAGAGTGTCATTATATTCTCCTTTCTGATGTGGCAGAGAACAAAGAAAAACCAAATACCCCAAACCACCAAGAAGGTAATTGGACCTTGCAAGGGTCATCACATAGGGGCATTTTGGGTTGACATCGAAGTTCACAGCCAGTTCCCACTTAACTCCAGGAAGGCATCTACCCTGCAGCTTATAGACAGCTGAAGGTTCCCTAAGGCCACTTCTGCAGGGGACTGTGATGCCCCTTCGCCCCCATGCAGACACTTGGCCCTTACTGAGGAAGTCAATGGGGCAGAACTGTGTTCTTGCATTTTCTCCTGGGCATCTAAGTCTAAATGAGGAGACAGCCAGCTTTGCTGTGAAGGTTAGGATATGTCCATCTTCCTTGTAAATACAGAGGAAATTGGGCTTGTGTGTGGCAAGCCCTGAGGACAGAGGGTTGTGAGAGTCATTCAAAGCCAAATCCTGCCTTGGGCTGTGGTCAGTTCCACCCTTCTGAATGTATGCTCTCTATTCTTCCAAAGATGAAAATTTCTCTGGATTTGAATTAGTTTTGTTTCAAGTCCTCCTCTCAGGTGTGCCTGCTGGGAGTTCCCATTTGAGGCCAGTAGTGGAGGTGTAGGCACATCTGAAAGCAGAACATGTCCCTGAGCTCCTTCCTGTACACCATCCTTGTGGGGATGAACCTTGACTGCTAGGCATCACACAGGCTCCCTGGAGACATCACATGCCACTTTTACTCACCTATATTTCTGGAAGGATATGTAGTGGAGAGGGTAAGAGAAAAGAGAAAGAAAGAAAACAACAGAAGCATCCAAAGTCAGGTGAGAGGTATCTGCAAGCTCTGCTTGAAGCATCATGTGGTTCATTCCCTTCCACTTCTTCTTTAAGTTTGAAAGATGCCCTGAGGTAGGTTGCCATATTTGCACAGATTTACTTGTAAAGAGAAAATTCTGCTACTGCGCATAACCCTGTTGATTGCCACATTGCTGTGGGCACCTGGGGAGTCCATAATGAAATCAAAGAATAAAATGATAATAATAAAAAGTTTAAAAATAGCAGACAACAAAAGCCGTATTGCATTTCCCAGGAAGCACTGAAATAAGGATGTCTCAGAGAGGAGGCACAGGAGTAAAGCTGACATGCAAACACAGCTCTTGACATAAGAGACAATCCCAGATTTGCATCCTATTCTAATCACCATCTTTGTTTGCAAGTGTTATCCGCTTGTTCAGATCCTTCCAACTATCTTTCATTTTAAGTACAGATACTGATCATAAAGAGCAATTTGAAGACTGAACAAGGGAAGAGAAATAGGGGAAAAAAACCCTCTCATCTCTCAGCAAAATGTGTTAACTATCCACCCGTTCTTAAGAGAAGAACAATTTCCTACATGTGAGCTGGCATACTGTTCAGGAGGAATGGGCGCAGCCTGCAATCTGCATAATCAGAATTGCCCATCAGCTGTTAGAAGACACTGCATCTGGACAACTTGCACATGACAAAGGTGCCACAGGACCTTCTGAAAACCTTATCCTCTTTGTCTTGTGGCAAATGAGTCACAAGTGAGACAAATGCGGCTGCAGGTGGCTGTAACTCTGAAGGATGAAATCAGTTCACCTGTACATTCGCCCAGCCATGCCTTGGAGCTTCCCCCCACTGCAGGGCTATTGCAGTTGTTCACGCAACAGATGTTGATCTCCTTCAGATTACAGCTCTCCTACAAAGTTTAAACCACCACTGATTTGGGATTCCACCTTGGGCAATGGCATCTGGTAAGCATCATTACCCCCTGTAACCGGGACCCACGTCTCTTCTCTCTGAAACTCTCATACTGTACATCTACCCTTTAGCTGTCAGCACTTTGGAAACTGAAAAGAGACTTCAGTGCTTTATTTTGTGATTGCACAAGTTGCCAGTCTTGAGGTTCTTTGACTAACTTGTGCCTTCTCCAGGGACAAATGTCCTGCTGAAACAATGAGAAATGCAACTGACGTAAAACCAGCACCTAAATCATCCCCATGAACTTAGGAGGACTCATGGAATAAAAATCCATTGAAAACTACTGATACAAAGAAAGTACCTCTGGCTCAGGAAACCCCTGAGCTGCCAATTGCAGGAAGCTAGGAAACTATTGCTGTTCTAATTTTTTCTCCTTTCTATGACTGACTACTGTAGAAGGTGGGATACGTGTGAGAATGACTGTTGATCTGACTGACTATAATTGTTCTTATGTTCTTATGTTATATTCCTATGTTCCCTTGGAAGAGTGATTTACTGCTGTTGGGAATGGCTAATTACTACAGCCCCCCATGATGATTTGTCCCTAGGAGATGATTTTGCCATGGCAAATTTGTAGCTGCCTCCTATGACTGTCCTTTCGCACACTGCCAGGAGCAAGGAATGGGAATGAGGCGTTCACTTGTAGGACTAAGTCAAGTGCAAAACACAGATGGTTCCCAGGATGGCACCAGTATCTGTTGGGGAGGAGGAGTAGTGGAGAAGTGGAAGAAAAGAATTTTCTTTCTGACCTTCTCCTCTCAACAATTGCTCAAAAAGTTTCCATGAAGAATATTTACAGAGAAAGCACCAGGCATTTAGACTAACACGCAATATGTCACAGAAGTGCCTCTTTCCCAGAAAAAATCTGGAAGTTTATTTGTTTTTAAAAAGTTAAAACTCGAAAACCAAAGGTCTTTCCAGCTGGAAGTGGAAAACAACTAGTTTTATAGGAACTCTTTGGGTCCACAGGAAAAAATACCCCATTTTACAAGCAAGTTTATTTGCAGCATGTGTCAGTGAACAGGAAAGGTTGCTGCAAGATTTGAAAAGCACATTGTGGAATTATTAGATTGTCAGCGTGCTAATCTGGATTTGTACCAGAATGTGCTCAAAGACCACCAGACAGAAATTTCTTTATGCGATTACTAGTTTCTACGGTTCCTTTAGTAAACAGAAATGCTATTAGAACTAGTTAACACCACCCTCCAAACCCTACAGAAACCCTTCTTGCTTTAAAAGCTCTTAAATTGTTCACCAAGTTCTTGAGCACCAGGTCACAATTAGTTTTTCCAGACACACTGGGTGCAAGGATGCTACTAGAAACAGGGAACTGGCCTCTACCTCCAAACCCTAGTCTTGATGGATTACAAAAAGCTGAAACCCAGCATTTTAAAGGGGAGGGTGGTTTAACTAAGGAAAGTGAGCCAAAAGATGAACAGATAGAGCTGGAGGTTGTTGGACTGATGTCGGATCAGGGAACTGCACAGATGAAACTTGACTTTTGAAGTCAATAACTAGGTACAGACTTAGCACTGTAGACAATTACTAAGATAAAATGCAGTTTTACCAATTGTACGTCTGTATGTCAAGCAGAACAAATGAAATCCTTGACAGTCTCTTATAGGATACCAATCCAATTTAAAGTGCATGGTACAGGGACGAGAGCAGTAGACACAGGTTAAGATAAATCTTGCCATTTTGCTGTACTTTCCCAGATAATTTATTCAGTCTTTTTATTTATTTTTTCATACTATGGAAATCTCTGTGTATGCTCCTTCAATAATAAATTTGGGCAAGCTGTTGACACAGAAATGGGGATTGACAGATTGATTTTGCCTTTTTTGATAAGCTTTTTTTTACTCTGAGGAACAACATGCAATTTGTTGGCAGTCCAAAGCATTGCTAATCTGATATTAATTTATACTAAATTGATATTAATTTGAGCTGAAGATACACTCCCTTGAAAGATGCAACTGTTAGAGCAAAAGGTTAACATTGCTGAGCAGCTCAAGAAACCAGAACAGAGGCTCACAGCACAGATAAGGTCCATAGCCGAAATTCATAGGGGTATTAGAGAGAATGGGTTTGTTTCAAACTTTGCTTTCCTTCTGACTTCAAGTGGAGAGAGTCGGGAAAGAACTGCTAAGATGGGTATCACTAAAATCACTCCAGTTTTGGTGCAGAAGAAAGTTATTTCCGGGCTCTGAGTTTGCTGTAACGCAAGATGCAGTTTAAAAGCAATACCGTAATTGCTAGCCATCGCTCCAAGGTCTTCATGAAACACAACCTTGGCCAGGCCTGTCAAAATTTTTAATCAATCAGCCAAGTGGATGCCCCACTGGTGCAAAGTAGTATTTTGCAATATTTTTTTTCAAAATCAGGAGCTCTACACTAGTTGCTACTGCAGAAATGGCTGCGCGTTACTGGTGTATAACGGTTGCTGTGGTCTACCCCAAAGGGACAGTATTTAAGAACGACTAGGTGTTATTTTGCAGTTTATCTCCTATGAACATTCTGTATGTCTGAGAACTCGCCATTTCACAGTTACATTTTCCGTTCCTGTTTCAATGGTGCTTTGGAAAAACATTTTTAACTTTTTTTCTCCTTGTTCTTTTCGGGAACAAGTTAGAGTCTTATTTCAATAACAACATATAACTGCCTTCCACTTGGATGAAAAACAACTCCCATCTAGGTTATTCCAGATGAAAGTACTTTCCTTTGTGTTTCCACTTTCCCCTCAACAGCCATTAGCTCTCATTGTTAAGGAAAGCCGAACGGATGGAAGGGGAGGCTGGAACTATCAACTCCATATCAGCTACCCTACACCAGCTGTGGTCATTTGTATGACACCAAAGCCCCCTTCTAGTCTTCATCTCAAGCTGTACTAAGTGAAGGTAAGAGGGTAAACCCTGCTGATTGCAGCTATTGTCTGTAGGAAGCAGTGTCCCAAGTGCCAAATGCCGGAATCTCACTTTAATGTTTAATTTCGTGTTTAATTTTTAAAATTTGATTTTAAATTACCATAAACATTAAACAATATTTTCTGTTTAAATATGAAAAGGCTGCATTATTTGATTGAAATGAGTGCTCAGATGGCTAATGTGTTTTACTATGGCCATAGAATTTTACTGTTATTTCCCCTCCAGCTGCTGCTGTTCCAGGGAACTTGAAGGGATTCAGTTTTCAATAGGACAGGCTCTATTCGATGGCATGGCGTGGTACACAAGCTTGCCAAGAAGAGTCTTCCCCAGCCTGGGGATACTTCTCCTGGTAGTTTCACAACACTGCTGAGTGGCTGTTATGGTTCAATGTCCATACAGGGACCTCTGAAATGCTCTTCACAGCCTACCTTCCCACTACCTAACATCTCTCATTTGCTATTGAGATGCCAACTCCCATTTTTCGTTACCCTGTGATAACATCGTCTATCATTCAGTAATTGAATTTTTCAGACAAGTATTTCATTGTTTTCTCCCATGCTGCCCCTTCATGCATGGTAGAAGCTCCTTAAAGAGAGTTGCAATCCCATCTCAGGATGTGCCCTGAAATTTCTCCAAAACCTGTCCCCCTTGCTCATGTCTGACTTTGACAATGCTGAGACCAGGAGTGTGTTGAAACCATTTCCCATCTTGCTATGAAATTTGCCTCTTTTTTTTTTTAATCCACTCTATTTTCTCATTCTGTCTCAATCTTCTCTTTTACTGTCCTTGTGCTATAGAAAGTTTGGAGCTTGGTGTGCGTTTTACTGGTCTCCATGAGGGCACTAGGAAAGCAGTCCTTCCCCATGACAAGCATTTCTCAGCACTATCTTAATTAAGGTAAGGTGGAAAACAAGAATTCTATTTAGCAGAAAATGTCAAGTTTTTGTATGTAATTTTTGTTCTGGACCATGACCTTTAAAAAATGCTTGGGCTGACATCATCAGTCATCCCTCTCAAACAAGCATGAGCAAAAATATAAGGATAACGCAGCAGCATTAGTGTTTCCTATGCCATCAGAGTATGGCATACGGGTTGGAGTACTTGCTACTGCAAAAAGTTCATCCTGGACCTCAGAAATCTGCCCAGTAAAAGCTATATCAAATCCACTGGTTTTGTCCCCAAGTCTGAATCATGAAAAATTAACATTTTTGCCTGAAGAATTTTCTCCCTCAACACTAATTATCATGTGGATAATAGGTACTTAAGAAAGTAACTTTCTAGCAGGATGTTTCAATATATCCAGACCAAATTTTGCTGGCAGAGGATAATGGTTAGTGGAGCTGGAAATCAATAACAGCTCATTTTGATTAAGAAAAAAACATATCCAACTTTCTTAGATGAAGATGTACTCTGGTTCGTCTCCTCAAGAAGGATTATAACAAGGCAACAAATCCTTACTGTAAGGTCATTATGAAACTTCATCAGAACAGATGAAGCCACTTCTTTTGTCAGGAAGCATAATTCTGTTCTATTTCTCATCATTTACAGATGAGAAAAAACTAGTTACATATCTTAAAATCCAACATTTTTTCATTTTTCCATTGCTTTAACATGGAGTGGAAATAGATATTAAGTGAGCTACTCTTTTCCTCTAACTTTTGACACCTAGGAATCTACTAAATACGGGCTGGCCAGACTCTACTGGAAATGTGGAGAGATACACTTCCATAAAGGAAGTGAACTTCCGTAAAAGGATTCATTCTCACCTGTCTTAGGAGTGAATGAATGACCCTGTGGGGGTACCCTTTTCCCCTGTATTTCCTGGAATTAATTACAGACCTCTAAATTGTCTTATTGCAATAGCTCTCATGCACATCTCATCCAACCTTGTGTTTGCCAGCCATGAAAACCACATATGTCCTTAAGCAATCAGAGATGCTTGCAGTGAAAAAGGACTACCTTCTTGAGTGCCCGAAGGTACAAAATACTATTAATAAATAGATATGATCCATCACACAAAAGCCGACACAAGAAAACTAAAAGCTGAGACACTAAAGTTTTAAAGCAGATGTCTACCTGTGGACATGTGTTGTCCTCGAGCAAGATGTGGTCTCTAATATTTGTTGTTACAGCACCGAGATGGTTGCCTTACTGTGGAAGGCTGAACCAGAGAAAATCACTGCAAGTCCTCTCCAGCAGCAGGACGGTGTACATAGCCCCATGATTGTGCTATTGCTGTCTTATAGGCAGATATTTACAATATGCACTTACAGACTGCTCCACATCTACAACCAAGACTTAATTGTATTTGGTAATCATAACTGCTGCTCCATTTAGGTACTGTACAGCTGCTAATTCAGAATGAATGTAACAAATGGGTTCACTATTTTTTAATGCACTCCTTGATTTTTCCCTAAACCCAAAGTGAAATACTGCTAGTATATATGATCCAGGAGGCATTCCCAGAGCCAAGATGTTTATATTAATAAAGTAATATGAGAAATGGGATTATGTTAATGGAAATCATTCCCACTTGCATTCTGAAAGTATCTTCTCTTCCATCTAATGAGTAATACTCTAAAAAGAACTGATTTCCCTCTTTCTTTCTCTCTCCCCTCCTCCCTGTTTTTCCCCTGTGTCTATTGCAAGGATTTTAATAGGAAGACATTCACATTGTAACACTCAGCAGCCCATGAGAATCAGTTATTATTTTTTTCTGTTGCGGGTTACCATATTATTTTGTATAATTGTTGATGTCTGTCAACTAAATTATCTTACCTCAAAAGCGATCACACACATAGAAAAATAGGAATAACAATAACAATAAAAAAAGTCTAACAACCCTTCACAACCCAGACTCAACCTTGAGTGAAGGAAAACACAAAACAAAGGAGAAAATAATAATAATAATCATAAAAAATAGAGAACAGCACATCTAACTAATTCATCTGCCCAGTAAGTGAATGTGTGTGGTGGATCAGATAGGCTTGATGGCAGGTGATGGGGGTCGGGGCATTGCACACACTCTGAAAGGGTTTTGATGATTGCAATTATTCGCCCACGCTTTGACATAGCACACAATGAAAGACTACAATTAGACAACTATTATTCCTAACTGCTGATACCAATGATGTCCATACAAATGCAGCTCACTTTGTCATTGCATTATTCACACTTGAGGTACATTTGTGTAGATGAGTTTGAGAAGGGAGAGGGGTGGCAGTTGTTTGTATTTGTGGCATTGTATAAATTATCCAGATCTATGCACACTGTAAATCTCTGTTCAAGCACATAGTTATGTACATTGTTTTTCTGCCTCTGTCTTCAGACTCATACATGGAGATGCAGCAGAATCCTTGAGATGGCTCTGGTCTTGCACTTAGAGCCCACAGAAGGACTTACACTGACATTTCTGGGTTTTGGATGAAGCCCTGGATAGGTATGTGGGAGACAGGGATGCAGCTCTCAGTCCTTAGCTTGTGTCTTTTCAGGCTCTCTAATTCTCTGCACCACATTTCCCCTGTGTTGCTGCATGCTGTGCAGGGGCGCCTGGATATGGTCTTGTTACAAAGAGTTTCATTTTCTCTGCAGAAGGTTTTTAATTTGACAGAAGATTAAGACAGAAGATTTTAAAATTGATTTTAAAACTGGAATTACGACCTCTGCTCAGCAGACACAACCCAGTGCTGTTGGCAAACTCTTTAAATTGGGAGCATGGGGACTTTCACTGAAGTCAGAATGCACTGGCCATTTTAGGTCACTGGAGACTCTGGGATATAACTAAACGTGGGGAGTTATTCTGGAATCATTAATTTCTACTAACTAATATTAATAGTACTTAATAATAAGATAAAGTAATAGCTAACAAAAATATCTGAAGTCTACTAATCTAATTTAGGCTACAGTAGTCTGACTAAAAAAAACCCACCCAGACAAGAGAATTAATTAAGAAAAGCTATTCCACATTAAATGTACACTATACCTTAACCTGAATCAACATATCTGTGTAGGGAGCACTTCTGATTTATTTTACCCTCTGGTAAAGGGAATCTTAGTCAAATGTTGCCAAAAAGAGTTGAATCACCAGTGGGACAAGGGTTCTGTGCTCTGTGTAGGAGCAGAGCTGCAGGATATGCTGCGACTGGGTTTAGTCCTTGCTGTTGCTTTTGCTGTGTGCATAGCAGCTCTCACTGTAGATACCAGCAAAACAATCACTGCATGAGTAAAACATTGTTATACTTACACAGCCTAACATAGATAATGTGAAATCCAGAGGTAAAAGCCAGTTTGTCCAATTTTACAATCAACCGTGTATTTAATTGATTTACTGCTGCATCGTCAGGATGAAAATATCCATACAGCCCTGCAACACACTCACACCTCCCGCCAGCAAACATTTATTCATGAGCATTCTTGGACTGCATTGAGAATTCCTCCTAGGAAAGACAGTCACACTGAAATGAAATGCAAGTGTACCCATTAATGACCAAATCAGAAGGCACAAAATAATGCAAAACAAGAGTAATAACCCTCTCCAGGGAACTGCATCATTGTTAATGAAGCAAGTAATCAATAGACCATTGTTTGAAAGCGTTGCTTATTGCATGACTGCTTAGATGGAGACTTGAGTGACAGCAGCGGCCTGAAAAATTGTATCCTGAAAGTAACTGCTCTGTAAGAACTGTTTGGGAATCATGAAATTTAGGAGGTCTTTTGCTGGTGTTGAAGATTTGCAGATCTGCAGGTTTGCTTGCCTAGAACAGGCAACACCCAGCCTTCCTTCCCTAACCCCTAAATTCCAGTTTGTGATTTATCAGCCGGAAATAGCAATTCGGCTACCAATAGCAATGAAGAACCAGTAGGCTAGGACTGTCTTGTGTTGGCATCTGTTTCCATGGGTCCTCATCGTGGTTAGAGGACACAGGCCAAGGGAAAGCAGGAAAAGCAGCACATAGGGAGCCACGGACAGGGATGATGCAAAGAATTGCAGTGGCTCATGCTGCTCCCAGCATTTAAGGTGTCTCAGCCAGGGGTTTCTCTTCTCTCAGGAGGAGAAGGGAGAAGGGGGAGAATTGGGATGACTACACCAGCACCATCTGTCCTTCCCTTTGTCTGTCTGCTTGCCTTTCCGTGTGGTTTTCATCAGGCTGTTTCTCTCAGGGAGCCAGCTGCCAAGGTTTCCTAACACAAATGCATTTGGCCTGAGTCAAGGCAGCTCCTTGTTGTAAATCTCTGGGGTTTTCTTTTGGGAAGCTGGAGTTGTTAATAGCACATGTGGCTTTCCCAGCTTTCAGGGTGGTCGCATCAGGTGGCAGGTGACAGAGCTTGTCACCGGTTGTAAGCAGGGAGGCCATGTGTCAGAGTTCATGGCCAAGTAAATGTACTTTGCCTCCTGCCATCTCGTAAACTGTCCAGGCTTCCTTCATCTCCCCAGCGGGGATTCCAGCCACAATGTCCCTGAGATCTGACAAAGCGGTGACAGCCCTGCTGCAGGGCCCGTGGATGCACAGAGCAGTGGAGAGGGGATTTGCAGGGATGTTTTTGCATCAGGACAGGATGGAAATAGGGGACTGGGGGTGCTTGCATGGGCTTGCTTTGGCAATGCAGGCGGCGCCCCGTACAGCAGCATCCCACACCACTGGTACCTCTTCCTATGCTGGCTGTTTTCCAACAGCCTTTTGCATTTACAGTGCCAGGATCAGAGCTCTGTGAAATACATGTCTATCCATCTAAAAAGTAATGTACCACGTTGTCAGTGCCTGCTCCACAAGAAGGAAACTTTCAGGCTAAAATCTTCAGTGCTGTAGAAATGAGTGAAATTTCATCAGCAAAAGTCTCATCCCAAACACCCAGATCCCATCTGGGATCCCCATCTGGGATCCCCATCTGGAAGCCACATGACAGCAAGGACAATCATTTCCCAAACTGAACATGTGGGACATGTTTTCTTGTCTAAGGGAACCCTTTTGGCTTTCCAAGACCTGAGCACAGGAGCTCTGCACAAAGGAACTGCCGTAGCAGATTGTGCCTTGAACCTTGAGCAGCTTATAGGCATCACAGTTTGTGCCCTAGAATTATACACCTTCTTTCAGAGATTAAGGTCCCAGCACTTAAACCAGGTATGTTAGTCTTAAATACAAGAACAGTTCCATTGGCTTTGGGGAGATGGCACAGGATTTAAACTATGCATGTGTTTAAGCACCTAGCATACGAACCTTTCTCTCCAGTGCACTTCTTTCTCCCCTGGGCTCAATTTCAGCTCCTTCCACTTTATAGTCTCTGGTCTCTGCTGTAAATTCAGAAACCCAGGGAACTGGTTTTTAAAAAACACTTTCTGCTTGAAATATTGCAAGTAAAAAGCAGATGAGAATATATATTAAATGTTTTTTTAAAGGCATGTATGACAAGACATGACACACTGGATTCTCAAATTAAGTACAGTAGCAAGGAACTCCCAGCTGGAATTTCCTAAAATATGATTTTCCTCCTCTGGAACCACTTTTAATTTTAAGTACTGACTTTCCTGACCCAAAATAAAGTTACAGGCCATGTTTACTAGCCAGCCCAGAAGAAAATCGCTCCCTTATTGCATTCCAAGCATGTAAGCCACTGAAAATCAATATAATGAAGTAGGAAAGAAAGCATAAGAGCATATCCACAAAGCTCTCTCCACCCCCCCCCCCACTCCTCCCTTCACATGCAGATACAGACACATCCATAGCCCTGTCTTTCTCCTCCCCATCATGACAGGTAATGGCCTCCTCTAACCTTAGAGGCTGGCAGTGAAGAAAGATGAAGTTTGTCACAGTGCTCCTGAGCAGCGAGTTGTACAGCTAGGTCACCTCCGATTCCTAGCTAGTCAGTCAAGGCTACCTTTCCACGAGCAGCGCACAGCTGCCATTCCCCAACAAATAGTGAAATGATGAGTCCATGTCACTGCGGAGGACACCATCTAAACTGCTGGTATCCCCTTCAGTTCTGTAACATGATGGAAGATGACAGGGACATGAGATGGGGCTGATGCGCGGCAGGGATCTCCATAACAGGTCTCCTTTTGAAGGCAGTGAGGAGCTGACCTCTGGACATTACATAGACACAGGGAGCCGTGAAGAGGTGGAAAGTCATGTCTAAAAACTGCTTCTCCAGGGCTGGGGGCTGGAGGAAGGGGGCTATCACTATTTGATGCCAGACCCTGAAGGCAGACAAGATGCTACAGGAGTAGCAATGATCCAGGAGATGTCTTCTAGACGTCTGGCTTTGTTAATGCACTTCAGCGCTGAGGCGGGAGAAAGAGGAGAAGAAGGAGGAAAGGAGGAATGACTCACTTGTCTATTCTGCACCAGTTGCTAAACTTTCTTTGAGAAGTCTACACTGCTTTTTAAAGAGGTTGTATCTTGTCTTTGGTAACAAGGGTCCTTTTGATTTCTGTATGCCTTGCAGACTTGTTTGCAGGAGAAACACATGGTCTTATCTGCCGCTTTGAGGTCTATCTAAGTGCTGCTCTTTCAACACCAAAGTAGGTGTCCAGTGCAAAAGTGATACTCCCCTCTGTCTTACAACATCGTGGTCTAACGGGAGGAGGGGGGCGTGCTCTTAAGAACAGATTTTGTTTGCTGGAGGAGGCCTGAAAATGCTTTTGAACCACAGTGTCCTGCAGGGCAGATGTCTTGAGAACCAGACATCAGCTGTGGGGTTAGCAGCAATCACTGCACGCTGAAGTTAATGTAAGTGGCTCTGTCATCTCAAAAGTTTAATGCGGACAAAGAAGAGAAATGCAGAGCCCTGACTATTGGGCACTATGAACTTAAGACTGAAAAAGGATGAAGTGTCTGCAAGACCAGCAAGGCCACCCTATCCTGAGTGTCTCAGATCTGCCCTTATGCCCTTAAAATACATCCCAAGATGTATTCCTCAATGACACAATCCCTGACAGTCCTCAGTGGCTGTAGCCTTGCCTACAGCCTGACAACTTTATCACCTCTCTCCCTGCCTCCTGCTTTCTCTCACTCGTCCTTTGGTGCATGGGGTATTCAGGGTGATGGCTAGTGCCAGTGTTAATGGGAATAACACTTGGAGGCTGCTGGAGGGAATCAAGGCCTCTGTCTTCCCTGGCTTCCACTGCTTTGCAAGCTCTGGCTCTCACCTTTAATGTGGAGTCAGCTTTCTTGGCACATGGAGGATTCACCCTGTGGGATACTTTGCTGACTTTTCTCTTCACCTTGACTCAGACATGCACAATAGAAATAGCAGCTGTGGACTCCTATGGTTTCAGACCCTGCCCTGTTTCAATTAGAGAACACAAGGGTTTGCAGAGGAGGCTTTCAAGGAGGATGTGTGGGTTTCATTTTGAGTCTTAATGCATAGGAAAAAAAGAGTTGCACTGAGCTGCCTGTTTCTCCTGAGCACCTCCAAGAACCTGGCGAGCAGTCAGGGGTTCTGCTACCCTCTCTTGTCTGATGAAGGAGCATAAAGTGAGCTCAAGGAACATCACTACCTCTTCAAAAGGACACAGAATGATTGCATACTGTGAAAACACACCCCTACACCTTTGCAGTGAGTACTTCCATAGAAGGACTTGGGTACAACACCAAGAGGTGAAGAGCACCAGAGATCGGAAATGGTGTCTCAAAGGCAGTGTTTTACACCTCCACCCTGGAAACTCCATGCAGTCTGCATCACAGCTGTTGCAATGAGGAGGTCACTTCTGTGAACAGCTCAGCCCTGGGACTGGCAAGAACATGACCCTATGACAGAGAAGAGCATCCTGCCAAGGTCTGCAGGACAGTAGCATCTCTCAGTTACCCTGCTGCATACTCTAGGCAATAATTTCTCAGCCCTGGTACCTCAGGCTCCTGGTGTGGAGCCAGGGAGAAGCTAATTTGGCTGCTGCAGAGGAAATGGGAAACAGCTGGAAAGGCAGTAGGTGATGCCCTATAGCTGACCACCCATTCAGGAGCAAGCTCACGCCACAGCATACTCAGCCTTAGGATACCCTTGTGTCCTGGAAGGTCTCTCAGAAGCACCCAGTACAACCCAAGAAGCATACCATTACCCCAAGAAAGAAACCACTCCTATGGTTTTTCAGAGGTGCTCTTGTTACTGAAGTAAAAGTCTCTCCATGCCCTACTCCTCCATGTCCCTCATTAGTCAGGAGGGAAATACGATAGATCACCTTCCTCACTAAGCGCATCCTTACCCAGGAGTGACAGGAAGAGGAGGAGATGATAACAGTAAAGATGAGGAGCTAGGGTATACATAGAAATTATTCGAACAGCAGACAGAATTAGTTTTGTATTTACTTTGCCTTCCTTATTTCTTTTTGTCTTTAAAGAATTTATATGAAATTGCTCTTAAGAAACTCAAGCTAACATCTTCCCTGAGACAGTCACCACTCTGCCCTGGGGAAAGGCTGCCTGCTCTCAGCCTCCCAAGAAGAAAGTAACCTGCTATGAGGGGTAGTGCCTGCTAGAGGGTTGCGGCAATGGTAGGACTTAGAAACCAATCAGGATTTTCACAGCAATCTCAAGCTGTTTGAGGCCTTGCCCTCTGCTGTCATGTTCACGCTTGAGGTTTTTTTTCTTTCTTGTTCGATAAATCCCTGGTTTTCTAGACCTCAGGAGTGTACCAAAGTTTGAAAGTGACCCAAGTTCAAGCTAAAAGCTCAGCAGGAGAGAAATAAAGGAACCACAAATCTATTATTAAATAAGTAAAACCTCAAGACATCCTTAGGTCTGACTTACATTTTCTGAGTCCTTGAAGCTACTAATAAACACCAAGAAAATGTCTGCACCTTTGATACTCAGCTCAGATAATACTTGGAAAATAACCACAAACACAGTCTTCAGCGTTTGGAGACTTCAGAAAATTCTTCACATTTCGATGTCTGGGCAATCTTGTGCACAGGAGGGGCTTTGCAAAGTTGGAATGCATTGGTTTTGCATAGCAAGGGTTTTGTAGTAGAGGAGTTCATGGATGGCTTCTGTGAGAAGATGCCAGAAGGTTCACTCATGCCAGATGGAGCCAATGCAGTTGACTCCAAGCTGGCCAAAGCCAAGCCCATCGGTGAGGATGGTAGTACCTCTGAGATAACATAAGAAGGGAAAAAAGCCTCTGTGCAACTACAGCCAGAGGATATGCAAGAGCAACAGCCCTGAAGACACAATGGTTAATAAAGAAGAAATGGAGGAGAGGCTCCAGGTGCTGGATCAGGGATTCCCCTACAGTTTGTGGTGCATCGTGGTGCATCATGGTGCATGGCTGTGCCCCTGCAGCCCATGGAGGTCCAAGGTGGAGCAGATATCCACCTGCAGCCCATGGAGGATCCCACTCCAGAGCAGGGGGATGTCTGAAGGAGTCTGTGCAACCATGGGAAGCCTACGCTGGAGCGGATTTCTTGTAGGTCTCATGACCTCATGGGGCACACAGGAGCAATCTGTTCCTGAAGGGCTGCAACCATGGAAGGGACCCACGCTGAAGCAGCTCATGGAGAACTGCAGCCTGTGGGAAGGACTCATACTGGAAAACTGTCTCCTGAGGGAGGGACCCCACAGTGGGAGGGTAGGGGAAGAGTGTGAGGAGCTTTCTCCTGAGAAGGAAGGAGTAGCAGAGACAATGTGTGGTGAACTGATCACAACCCTCATTCTTTGTACCCCTGCACCACTCAGGGGGAGAAGATAGAGAAATCTGGAGTAAAGTTGATCCTGGGAAGAAGGAAGAAGCGGAGGGAAAGTGTTTTGAAGATTTGGGTTTAATTTTCATTATCCTGCTATGATTTCATTGGCAACAAATTAAATAAATTTCCCCAAACTGAGCCTGTTCTGCCAGTTACTGTAATTGATGAGCGATCATTCCCTGTCCTTATCGCTACCCATGAGCCTTTCATCGTCTTTTTCTATCCCCCTATCCAGTTGAGGAGGGGGAGTGATTGAGGAGCTTTGGAGGGTGCCTGGTGTCCATCCAGGATCAACCCACCACACAGGCCTTGATGCACATATTGTTTTTCATATCTTAAACATAGAGTCAGTTGAAAAGAGAAATAAAGGAGTCTTAGGCAAAGAGGTTGCAGCCAGGTAAGTGAGCAGCTTTTCCCTAAAACATGGCTCTATTTATTGTTGTTATTTCAGCTGTTGTCCAGTGATTAAAAAGAAAAGTTCTTCCTCGCAGTCCTCAACACAGCTTTACCTTGCAATCTACTTTCTGAAATAGCCTAAATAAAACACATAGTCATGGTCATATATAACCTTGACCTACAGATATTCAAAAAACAACTCCTAGTCAGAATTTGCTCTCTAAAGGGTGGGATAAATTTAACCACGCAGTCCTTCTGACTGAGTCTCAACATGGACTAAAGCCCATTTCACTAAAGGTATCATAATGACCATGTTGCAAAGTAATCATAGCCAAATTGCAAACTCTGAAAGTCCATGAAATGACTTTCAGCCTGTTGAAGTATATTTCACATTTTAATTAAACTTTAGATCACCTGGCTTAAATCAGAATAACAGAAATACTTCAAAACTAACTTTGAAGGGTGCCTGCTGTGAGCAGAATGCTGGGCCACTCGTCCTCTAGAGGTCTATTCCAACCAAAGCAACATGATTTCATACAAACAACACAAGGCTATTGTAACCTGGAAAGTCAGTTGCTGAGACAGAAACACTGGAAGTTTCTAACCACAGACCACTCTGTTCCTCAAGAGACTGAGTGCTGTAGTCCTGCCTTACTGTTCGCCATCCTCATCATTCAAACGCCAGACAGTGCCCCCAGCACGAGCCTGGGGACTCAAGCTGTCTCTTTGCTGAACAATTGCATTACTTTTAGAGGAAGTAAAAGCATGAAGTGTTTGAAAGAGTTTCTGTCTGAGCAGATTTGACTGACCAGCTCTGTTAGCAACCGCGCATCTCTGGCATGCCTGGTTAGTTAGATGCTCTTCAAAGATTTGCAGTGGGCAGTTTTAGCCATGCATCTTTTCATCTTTTATAGCTACACTTCTTATGTCGAAACCATTAGCAATATCTCTAAACTCCCTTTCAATCATATTTTACAGTGACTGTTCAGTGCATTGAGGTACCTTTTATGGTTGAGATGGCACCTTCATTATAAGCTGCTGTTTTCAGTGGTTTGTGACTTTCCCCCCAAATTACCTTTGGGGATTGAAATTTTCTCACACTTTCTTATTCAGAGACCAGGAGTGAATTTATTTTAAGTTGGAAGATAATCTCTGCAGTAATTTTGGAGTTATCAAAACTTAAGGAAAAAGAAAAAACACAAAAAAGATATCATATTTTTGATCATTCAAAGGAAAAAGCAGGCATGTGCTTTCAGCATCCCGTAACACAAAATCATAAAGTGAATGCAGGTTCCATGAGACTCCTGTTTATTGTGATTAAATTTGGGCAGAGAAAGAAAAGAAACTCAATGAGGAATTGTAAACCACTCAGATACATTGCAATCCTAATAGTAAGAGATGGAAAATTTATTTATGCCTATTGGAGGTTGAAGAACGGTTTTTGCTGGCTTCAGCATTTTGAGTTTCCTGAGCTTTGTGCAGTCGGCCCTTACAACAGCATCAATAAATGCCTTTCGAATTCATAAGCCAAACAGTCATAGCCACTCAACAAATATATAGGCAAATGCAGCTAAGGTATTTACCCACTCTCCTGAAGGTATTTACTCACTTCTCAGTACATGTGTGCTGTAGTACACTTGATAGCTCTTGATGATTCCTATGATAATACTTGTTGATACCAAATATTTTCAGGCTTTATTTCGGCTAAAGAAGAGTAGTTACAGTCTGGGCATATGCTGTTTTCAATTGTGTTTTTCTTTTTTTCTTTTCAGGGAACTAAAATGTATATTGTCTTCTTTCCTTCTCAGTGCTTGAACCTGTTCTTTGGATATGTTTTTTGCGTGGCAGTGGCTTTCATATGAAAACCTAAACACCATTAGAGCAAGGTTGCTGGGTTAGGTGGACACCTGCTTTCATGTAAAGTTAAATAATCTTCACAACAAACAGGTAGTTATTATGGCCGGTGCAGATCTGCCTGGGCTTCTTTTAGGTATATATCAAGAGGAAAATAAATATGGAGACAAATTCAGTTCAGATTGTTCTCTGTGGATCTGCTCCAGTGTTGGCTCCAGCCAGTGGGTCCTTTTTCATTGGCTTTAATGGCGTTCCAATCAGGCTCTAGGGTCTGATTTTATGTTCAATGATCCTGTTATTCATGATGAGGTTTCAGCAATTTCAAAGTAACTGGGGTTGCCAAACAGTTTCAGATGTGAATGGTTCACTTCCCTCATAAATTTTGCAAAAGCAGCTCCACCTACAGGATCCCCAAAATTAGCAAGAGTTAAACAACTCCTGCAAAAGGAGCTATGAAGCCTTGCCTGAGCTTTCAAAATTTGCATTAGCCTTCTGTTAGGATTCCCCTGTGCATTTTAACTTGTGCAGGACTGTCTTATCAGCATCTCCTCTAGACTCGCTATAGTACCTCTCTAATACAACTAAACCCAGAAATCACCACTTTGTGTCTAATATTCTAATAAAGGCAACTTAGCTATGCTCCTTTTGAGCAAAGTACTTAAATACCCCACTTTAATTTTCACTATAAAGAAACCTGAGCAAATGCACTCACTTAAATATTAGGTAGAGCTGAATGGTTTCAGCAGCCTGATCCAAAGAGAATGCAGCAAAAATCTTTCCCCACAACAGAGGTCGCGACCAAGATGATGTTTTCTACTTAAAGGTGAGTTACTTCATCCTGCAGTATGTATTTAACACTTCATTTCAAGCTGCTTTGGCTCAAATGAATATAAATACCCAGTGGTCATTCTCTTTATTAAACTGGAGCTACACAAAGGACTAATAATCTGGCTGTCTTGTTGCTCAGTCTAATTATAGTAGTGAGTGTGAGAAATCCCATGTGCCTCCTAACTTTGGAGAAAAACAATTAGTCTGCAAATTTCCTCTTTTTTGGCTTTTATTATTATCATTATTACAATTAATAAACTTCATCTTCACTGCCACAGTCTATCGAAGTGTGCACCGCAAACCAGGAGAGAAATGAGGTATTCTGTCTTTTTCACATGATTTCTGTCTTGCTTTTCTGGGTAAGATTCACTTTGTATACCAAGGCAGTGATCTTAAAGGCTGGATCCTGGAGAAGCATGTTAGAACAAAATGCTCAAAAATGTTTTTGGTAATGGAAGCTGCTGTCAACATTTCTCAAGAATATGCCAAGCGCAAACATTGAAGAGGGGCCCTAGGGAATGATTTATACTATGGACTGATACAGTAAACGCAATTTGTTTTAATTAAGGTGATGGCTTATTGCATAATTTACATTGTGCTGGCTGAAATGACCACACCAGGCAGTTTTGGAGAAACACAAGCCGTTCCCATAAATTCCACTAACTGTAATACCTCAAATGTTGCAGGAAAGAGTTTCATCAAGAAACATAAATGCAACATTCCTCCTTCTCTCAAGTTTACACCAAAACCGATTCTGCAGTGTGTCTTCAGCTTTTAGCCCCTATACGTTATGAAGTATGGTGTTGCACACTCTTCCCCTGATAAACTTAACAAACCTGCAAATATGATCAGCATTCAAAACACCCTGCCAAAGCAGCAACAAAAAAGCCTCCTGCAAAGGAGACAATCGTATCTTCAAGCTCACATAGCTGATCATGGCCTCTAAAGCTGTTGAGGATGTTATGCTGATGTACTGCAGCCTACAAGCCACCAGTAACAGCGTAATTTCGAAAAGTGATTGCTGTTTATATTTGGTAGAAGGTGTCCAGCACAGCCTGAGATATCTGTGCTATTCAGAATGAGCACAGATGCCGATTCACTCCAGTTTTGGCTTTGGACTCTCAAGTTAGCAGCCCTCAAAAAAACCCCCTTGAAATTATGCAATTAAAAAGTGAGTCATGAAACAACAAAACAGAAATGCAATAGAGCAGAATTAAATTTGCCTAGGTCAGCCTAATATTGACATAGTCAAATGTCTTCAGAGACAATTTTATAATATTTACTTTCTTTTCAGGTCACTTTATACTTCTAAGACAAATATAAATACATATACTGTTCAGTATATATATGCTAAAGAGTATACATAGGGACACTGTAGTATTATATATAGTATGAATAGAGCTAGGACAAACCTAGGGATCTGGCAAAAAAGGGTGCCATTTTACTGTTAAATATTTATTATGTCAAATGAACCACTCATGCAATTCAGTTGCTCCAGTCCCAGAAAACTATAAAAATCATATACTTGAAAGAAAACAACAGCAAACATCTTACCACATTAGTGAGGTGATTAAAAAGAGAAGGGAAGAAAGGAAAGAAAAAAGATCTCAGATCAGCACTGGAAGCGATGATTAAGCATAATGATTGTACATATTTTCTGAGAGAAACAATGATAAGCCACATAGAAGTGGGAATCTGATTCCTACTACTCTGTCATAGATTTAGCTCACTTAACACCAGCTACCTAAAACTTACATGCATATTCTGTCTATAGGCAATAGCAGTAGGTTTCCAGAAATCTCTTTATGATCTGAGGATAGGGTTTTAAAATAAACAGGATGAGCAGTCCATGCTAGCCAACAAATGAATGACTTTAGATGTGACTTACTCCCAGTCTATTGCATGGGGTTTGTGGCAGGAAAAAGCAGTGGGGTACATGTTGGACTGTCTGAATTACTCTTTATGAAACCAAGCAACAGAGCTCACTGCCTTGTTCAGGCATCCGGTGGCATTGTCAGCCCAACACCATCTGGCAGTTGTGCTCTATGGGCACACCTAGCAATTGCCTTCTGTCAGGGGTAACTGAGTCACCCAGAGCCAGGACTCTTCAGCAGACTGACAGCACTGGCAAATGGAGAGCTTGACTTCAACACACCTTTGAGTCTACGTCTGTCTATACAGAAAGGTTTCAACCAAAAATCATAGGTTTGCAGTGCTCGTGTTCAAGCTGCAGTCTCCTCTTACAACTGCTGAATGAAACAACCCTCCTTACTGCTTTGCTTTTTTCTTCAGTGCTTGCTGTATCTATTTATTTTGTTCTCTGCTGGAGGACACAGACCTTTTCTTTGTGTTTGGGCTATGCCTCGATCTCAATTTGAGGAGGGAGAAGAGGCAGATCTATGTGCTGCCCGGCTACAGAGGAATGTCAACTTATAATATGTTGGTAGATGTGCTCTTTCCTCCCCCTCCCACTCTGCTGCCTGTGATGTGATGTTATCAGTTTGCCTCCTGTTTTTCCTTTTGGAGCACTGTAAATATGACAGCAAGAGAGAGCTGGTTTTGAGCAAAGTTCCTCACTGCATTATACATGAGTTTGGAAACAAGAGGAGTTTGTTCTGAATCCCACTTAGCCTTATGAACTTTCACAGGTGAATTTCAGGCCTATTTGGATAGCTAAAGCTGAAGTTTGAATTATGAAATAACAGGGGGGTGCTTTGAATCTCTTCTGCCAGGAAGACTGAGGGAGACAGCATTTTGTTTTTCAGCCTTATTAAAACTTCTCTATAGAGAGGAAGTCAATCTTTTCAATTGCTCTTAATCTCCAGAGAAATCTCCCACTGATCCCTAAAATGCCGAACTTGCAATCCTGGAACAGTTTTTAACCTGCAGTGCTGGAATGCTTCTAATATTTCCAATACTGCTTAAATGCATCTCCCTTTGCCAATTACCCTGCTGTGGCTGGATGCTTCCAAAGCCTACCATGGTGCTAATTTGCACAAAGACAATACTTGTTGTCTACAGACTTCTGGGACCACCTGTGCCAACCTATGCAAAGTGCTGGACCCTGTGATGCCAGGTATTTGATAAGGATGCTGAAGGATGAGCCTGCAACTCAATTTCAGTCTTATTTCCCATAAATGAGACCGGGAATGTAATTCAGCTCTAGCACATCTACTTTGGACAAATACATTTGGTTTTTTTTGTGGCTGTCTCTAGGTTTTGACAGACAGATCAGCCACATATCCTACAGCAAGGTGTTACATTTGCCTACAAACTGTTGTCTGGACAGGAGCTTCTGTGCCCAGCCAGATGGAGGGGCAGAAAGACAAAGAAGCAGCACTCATGGGGAAAGGCTGGGAACTGTATGAAAACTTCCTGTGATGTGGATAGGATTTCTCTCCTGCCTATGAGAGGGAGATTGAGGCTGAGGCAGCAACTCCACTGGGATGAGATGTTCCGCCTGAGGGGATGGAAGTGGGAGAGGAAAGTGGAGGGAAGCAAGTTGTCAGCATCTGGATCAAAATTGCTTTCTTGGAGACAAAAGACAACATCCAGTCCAGTAATTTGAAAGCATCAGCTGAGTTTTACCTGCATTTTTACCCTGCGCTGCTTAAAGATGATGAGCGTGAGATTAACAGCTTTTGTTTTCAGATCTTAGCTGCCTCTCTTCTCTGGCCTAGAGTGATTCTTCATCTCAATTGCCAGCTTTGCATGTCATTCAGTTCAACTTAATCGCAAGGATCCACAAATCAAGCGATTTCAGGCCGGGGGCTCTGCCTTAAGAAACCTTTGCACATCAGCAAATAAGATTTTCTTGCACTTCCTCATGGCCTTAACAAAGATATTTGCTCTCAGTTTATAGAATTTACATAGTGCAATTTGGGCATTTCACACTGCTGTTTGCATGAGGAACCTTTTGAAGTCAGAGAACTTGGATGGCCTGTATGAATGAACAGGGATTAGTACTGTATATACAAGTGGTTTCCAGGCTGGAAAGCTTCTAATTTAATGACTAAGCATTTAAATCAGATTCAGAATCAAGATTTTCAGTTGATTCTAATTAGTGAAAATCTTGCACGCTTAAAGTTTAAGTGAAGAATTTCACCAACAGATAATTACACTCTAATTTTAGGTTATTAAACTGAGTTATTGTGCAGCATTCTCTATGCTTGTTTCACGTATGCTCAGACCTTCATGCAAATAGCTAGAGCACCAGTGTGCACATGGTTTACCAGAACATTCAGACGTGGGAGAAAACCTGGATGCAAGAACATTGTGAAGTTGGACTTGGTTGCCTCTCAGTAGTCATCATACAGTAAGAACACTTCAAAAAGATACAAAAACCCAAGGATACATTGATACATATCTGGCTGAGAATTTGTGGGGTATTTCTGTCAGCTACCATATTAATGGAAAGCAGCACTTTGAAAGAAAATTTAAATTATATGTGATTTTGGATCAAGGAACCCTGACCAGTCTGATCTTTTCAATATTGCACTTTTTGTAGCAAATGTCTGATTCTGGGACAAAGCATAATTGTTGGTGAATTCTTGTTTCAAAGAAAAAAAATTAAATTTTTATCTAAAGCTTGACCTGAATTCTAAAAGGACACGAACGGGTTAAATAACACCCAATTAAATGCAAATGTATATTTAATGTAAAAAGTACATTTTGGGTTGACCCAAAATTGATTTTTTTTTTTTTTAAGAAAGTGAAAGACTCGCTGTAGAGAGCACTCTCTAATGTTCAGGGGATTCATATAATTTTAGCAGAAATAAGCAGAGAGATGTAAACCACAAAGACTTTCAGGCCTTCTGATCCAGCATTATTATGTACCCAGCAGAGATCAATGCCTCAAAGAAAAGCGTAAAATCTCCTGCAATGCCGTATTAAAGACTATACATTTGATAGTGATTAGTATATGGATGACTGAGGTTCCACCTCTTCTCCTTGTTATTAGCTCCAACAAATGTGATGTTCCCTATAAGGGCTGCTGTGATCACATGAATTTGTGCAGAATTGCACTGGAGGAAAGCAGAGAAGAGTCTGGATCGCAAAAAGCTGCAGGTCACTTTGCTGCCAATCCAGTCGATGCCCTATTCTTCTTTCAGGATTAATCACTCTTTCCTAAAAAACTCAGTTCCTTCTGGGGGAGTTGTGGTAACGCTTTGCACCAGCATAACCGAGTGTTTAGAGTGGGATGTGAAGCGTGATTTTGCAGCCAGTTGCTGTGGTTGTGTGGTGCCGAATGGGTATGTAGGTAGGCATAACGGACCCTTCAAATTGGAATTTGGCTCTGGAAAAGGCGTTAACTATTGCAGCCTTCCCCAAAGTGCCATGTTATCTGTAATGGCCACAGGCTTATGGTTATAGGATGCAGGCTGTGCCAAGGAATTAGGCACTGAGCTGTTTCACTGGAGCTATGAAAACTGATTTCTACAAAGTTGGAAGCTTCATCGTTTGTAATCATCTGGGATCAAAGATAGAGAAGATGGGTTTGTTGCTGCTTCTTGGTATCTTCAAGAGTCCTGGCATTTTATTCAGATAGGCTGATTGTCTGTCTTTGCTGATGTGTAAATAGCTCATCAAAACTGGTACTACACTGTGTACATGAACAAAGGAATGATACATGAAACTTCTGTCACAATGAAAAAGCCCAGCATGTCTGAACATCAGTATTCCAGCCCCAGCACCCCATCACAGATAGTGGATCGGGGATGGAAGAGGACGTACAACACTTGTTTATGTGGATCTATGGCAATCAAAACCTCCCTGCTCCATCCAGATCTTTAGAAAAACAATTGTGCCCACATCACTGAGGAAGAACTTGTTTGTAGGGAGAAGCTGTGAGAGTTCCAGGGCTCTTCTACCCAGGACCCATAAAAACATGAGGAAGACAATCCAATCCCAAGCTGACTAACCCTTCAAAACTGAAGTAGGCATGGTGAAAGGTGGGAAGAAAGATGCTTTGCAATGACCTCATTTCTGAACACACATCCCATGTTCCCTGGAGAAGGATGTCAATCTTTTTCTTCTTTTCCCTTGCCAAGTGATTATTTCCCTCCTAGTGCAATAAATGTGGATGCAAAAACCTTTCATAACCGATCAAGTCTACAGGCTCCATTTCATGGCTGCTGAAGTAAAACCAGTGGCATTTCTCTGCCCCAATCTCCCTGCAGAGACAGCTGAAGCCTCGGTGGTCCTATCGCACCATCAGGCTTGTCAGCATAAAATGACATCCCTCAGCGGTTTCCACTCACTCCGTAACTGAAGCGAGCTGAGAAAAACTCATGTTTCCCAGTTGAGAGTGGTTTTGCCAGGCAATCTGAGTGTATTTGGCATGAGCTGTACTGAAGCCAATGTTTCCTGCTCTAAGAACACAGGTGAATTCATGGATGCTACAGGAGAAGCTGCTGGCAACTACATCAAAGCTGTTACCATAAAAGAGACTTCCCACTCTGAGCCGCAGAGTCTGTCATGCGGCTTTACTGCATGTCTGCTTTTCCGTATCAGCTTTAAGGAAAGGCAAAATTAAACATCACACAAGATGCAAACATGGAGGCATGCTCAAACATATAAACCCTGCATGCAAAAATAGCTACACACACACGCACATACATACATGCACACGGTCCACCTTGCCGAAGATGGTAGCGAAGACCATTTCCCGAGGCTTTTGAATACCTGTTAGTGAGAAGCCTGTTTTGTCTTTGGGAAAAGTTGCTTTTCTTTTACAAATAGGGGCTATCCATTTAAGCTGGTTTTTGAGGTGTCAAACATAAAAATGAGATGAGACGTCAATCAGGGCCCAGGGGGATGGGGAGGGGGAGACAGAGAGCCTGAAAAATGCTTTTGACGCAAGAGGCTTGTTTAAGAACAGAGCATCTTGCAGCTAGCTGAATCTTTGGAGGAAAAGATTAATTTCTACCCATTTAAACATGACTAAGGTGAGATGAAGGGAAGGGGAAAATCCATGAAGGTGAAGAGCCTCTTTTTTTTTCCCTTTCCCCAGTTGTGATTGATGATTCCAGCCTAAGTGCTGAGCCTCCCAGTGAAGAAAACATCTACAGTGATTTTGATAAATAAATGCGTAGACCTTGCAGTTGCCACCTTGTTGTTGGAGAGAAAGAAGTTTGCACTTCATAGTGGGTATTTTTGTGCATGGTGCTCAGAAGGGGCAAGGCTGGGACAGTCCTACTGCTCCTGCACCAAGAAGAGGGTCTCAGGCATCATTTCCCACTGTTTGTAAAATTGCAGCACCCACAGAGGCTGGTCTTCAAGATAACAACTTATAGCAAATTTAGGAAGGCATATGAGGCTGCCAAGTGCTTGGGAAAGGGAAGGGAAAGGCCATTTTGTTTTGCTGACCTTTAGTGCTGGTTTCTCTCTTTCCCTTTGTTAGTGGCATGATGCTATGCCCTGGGTCGTGTGCAGGCTGCCTGCATGGAGCAATGATCACGCATCTTTGGAGCAGAAATACACTCCCAAACCTCAAAATATTTGTTAGTGGAGACATATGCACTAAAAACTATTGTATTTCTTTATGGTTTTGAAGGAAAGTAAAGAAAAATATTCAATCCCACTGAACTTATGATTGGCAAAACACAATAACCCAAATTGAAGTACAGCTCATATTAGAGTGAATAGACTGCACATGTGAAAGGAGAAGCCTCTGAAGTACTATTGTTTTACACCCCAACAATGTTTCCAGTGCTGTTCTGCAGAAGTGTGCCAGGGAAGTGGTGTACAGTCATTCACCAACTCTGATTTCTACATCAGCAGTGTTTCTCCCTTGAAGCACTCCCAGTTCTGTCTTGGCCAGATTTAACACTGTTTTGCTGATGAAATGTGAACAGACCAGAAGTGTCAAATTTGTCTTGGAGAAACTAAACTCCGGGGCTTCTGTCAGTCCCTGAATTAGAAACAAGCATTGCTGGATTCCCAACCCAACCTTCATTTAAAAAATAATAATGAGAGTGGCAATGAAAAAACCCCACTCCTTCGCTTTCAGCATACTGGGAATCTGCTCGCATCACTTGTCCCCTGACTTCAGTTTCCAAAGCCCATTGAGATAGTACCACATCAGCACATGGGAAAGGCCAAATGAGGACAAAGACATATTCAACTGGAGCATATATCCAGTCCTTTCATTCACTTCCCCAGCATGAGGATTCCTGATGAGGACAGCCACTGTCCCACAAAAGGCAGTTGTAATTCCTCTCTCCCATTCCTGCCCAGCAATGAAGGGTTTGAGCCGGCTCAGCGTGCTTGTGGAGCTACAGAGAACCAGACAAAAAAGACTGAGCTAAATGGAGAACACAAACACATCTCCGAGCTACACTAATGAGAACATAACTAATATGTTACATATTCCCAGCAGCACAAAGGAAACCTAAGAGAAGCACAGGCAGTCAGAGGTATTTCACTAGCTGTAAGGTAGTTTTATTCACACAAAGGTCTATCTATCTGTGTATTTAAGTCCCTCTACTGGTTTCTTATACCCTCAGAAATGCCTTAAACTTTGAATCTGATACTAAATTGCTTGGCTGTCTGTGCAAAGCTACATCAAAACCCAGGATCCAAGGTATAGTGGGAAGGGTGAGATTTGGTTCAGTAAGGGTGTGGAGAAACTCTTGAAATCCTACATGACCCCTTTTATTCCCTCTGAAGTTTGTTCAGTTCAGTTAGTAACCAGAGAGCTTCTGAGAGGCTCCAGATTCAACCATGCTGCAAGATGAAAGGAGGGTCAGAAGAAAGGCTATAAACAAGATATATATCTAATTTTTTCTCCTCTGCAGCAAACTGTGGCAGAGACAGCAGCAGATAAGAATGCAGATGTCCATGCCATTTGCTCCCCAGTATATCAGGGGAATGACAGGTCAACACTTGGGTTTGCAGTGATTTGCATTTCTGAGATGAGCAAGGTGACAATTTGAGGTGACATGACAGCAGGAAATGTTTGTAGCTGTGTTGGCCCTTAAGAAACTGGTAACAGGACAGACAATGTGCCATCTCTGATTGGGCTGATGGATGGACCCATTCAGGGGGGATATTTCCAGAGGAGGATGCTCATCCTAACATGTGAAAAAGATGCAGGGAAGCTTTTCTATTGGACCTGTCACAGGGTTTCCTTGTTGTCTTGTTTCCTTGTTGCCTGCCCTCCCTTCCACTTAGTGCAGGCCCTTGGCACAACAGAGTTGTGCCAAAAAGCTGCTGTCACAGGGACTTGCTGGCAAACTGTGTGAAATCACTGTTCTGAGGCTCGTATGTCTTTATTCCCTTTCCACCCCAGTGAAGCTGATTTGCACACTGGGGTCAATTAACTGCCTCCACTAGTGCTTTCTGCAGTAGGAACTACCTTGCGTTAAATAAAAGGTTTTACTGAGGGATGGGTGGGTGAAAGCAGCAGGGAGAGGAGTGAGACATTGGAAACAGACAGAAAGCAGGTTTCTTTTGTCACTGCTCTTGCCCGTTCTCCCTTGCAGATCCTCCTGATGCCTGATGTTGCTCCAAAAACAGCCAAATGCAGCTCATCAGGCTTCCTGGGTTTCTCATGCTCTTTTTGGAGGACACTTGCCCTTAAACAAAGGGTCTTAAGCTGGCTGAGGGAAAGGGAAAGACTGAGTGGCAATGTGTCTCGGGCTGTGAGCAGGGAGATCAGAAAAAGAGCCAAGTTTATGCCTGTGAGAACTTCTGTCAGAATATTTCTCCAATTTCTAATTGGAACACAAGCTTTTCAGAGGAAAATATTAATCAAAATTGTGAAAGTTTTCCTACCAACTCTAGCCAAGGTGGAAGATGCTGTCCAAATTGAATCACAAATCCCCTCAGGCCTTTTGGCTGGTCTGCTAGGCAGGTGGGTTGCTGTCCAGGAATAAAAAAAAAACAAAATGCCCTTGCTATATAGGCTGTAAAGGCTTCCCTGCTTTGCTCCTCATGTTGTGTTTAAGGGATCCCTCCTCTGCGCAGTGGAGCATCTCCATTGCCTTACAGCAGCTGGAGAGCAGATATGTGGCTTTCCCTTGCTGAAACAACTGACGTATTTCATCCCAGAGAAAATTACCTCTGAGTACCTCATAAAACAAAACCAGAGTGGGCATAGCAGCATATTTTGAAGTCCTAACTCAAGCAAAAGCCCATGGCAGGGAAGAAAGATTTAGCCGAATGGGAATAAAGAATCTGTGCTTTGGAGGTTGACAAGACATTTGAGATGTGCTACACTGAATGCTGGAGTGGAAAGGACTAGGCAAATGTAAGGTATTGTAACTACTATTTGAAAAAATCCGTATCTAAAACCCCCATCTCGGCCACTAACTAAAACATGAGCCAAGAGTTTCACAGGACTTAGCGCTGTCAGAATTTGGGAATTCGTGGTCTAGCTCTTTCTTAAGCAGTGTTAAGCACATTTATTTAGTGATATTAAATGGCACTGGAAATGAAGTTGATTTACCAAGCTCCAAAATTATTTAAAACATCTATTACAGAAAATAGCATTGCAGACAGAAGGAAAGGAAGCAAAAGCAAAGAGCCCAACCTTTAAGATTTAAGTGACTAAGTCTCTCTTTGTGCTGAAAAGAAAGACTTTAAGATGAGCCACCAACTGCACAGTAAAGTGCTGGGCAGTTTTGCATCTTTCACTACGGTTTCTCATGGGTTTGTCACTGTGATTTTGGAACGACAGAAAGAAAAAGAAGTATCTTGCCAGAGCTGACCTTCTGCGGATTAGTGTGACTGCAGCAGAGGTCCTGCATTGCAAGCTGGACTTCTTGAACCAGAAAAGTGGATTGCAGGAGCAAACTGTGCAATGGTCTCACCATGTAAGGCTGTATCAGACCTCTGCTCCTACATTTTACAGTGCCCCAGAATCACCTGTCTCCACCACTTTTACTCATAAATACACAGAACTGCTCAGTTTCTGTCATGGAACTGTAGAAAATGCAGTAAAAAATGAAATTAATCCCACAGCATTCCTCTGAAATGTATTTATTGTCTAGTATTACAGGTAAGGAGCAGGCGCAGACAGACCTGTCAGCCTGACCAAACACACCCTTTCTAAGGCTTCCTAGGATGCCATACACCATTCAAAGGCCATCCTGAATTTCATTTCCCATGACACAACCAAGTGTTGCTGGCTGTAAATCTGAAACACCACCACTGATTTCAGGACAGCTGGGTTGGATTTATACCAGCCTAAACAAACTGTTCAAGGAAGAATATATCCTTCAAAGGTAATTTTATGGTATGTAAAAGAGTATTTTCCATCACGTTGCGTAGTTAATTAGATAAGCGTGATAACTGTTCACAGAAGAGGGATCTGCCAGGTTCTCAGGCTGCTTCAGTGCAAGAAAGCTCAGAGATCAAGACTGCATGACTCTGTTCACTGACAGAGCACTTACTACTTGGACTATGTGGCAAAAAGCACTGGCCTAATGGAGAATTTGTGTTAACCCAAAAATTTGAAGAGGCTTGCATGCCTGTACCTTCATTTAGCTTTCAAGGAATAACATTCCCAAAACTTCCCCAGCATATTAGCATCTTTCTGATCAGTCCCAGCAAAGAGAACAAGAGCTAAGATTTGACTTCATCCACATCTCTTCTTACTCTTCTGCACCACTAAGTAGTGCAGGTAAATTGGTGGGAAACAGTGCGGAAGAACCACCCTGCTACTGCTCATTCAATGTGTTGATAGAGGGCATCAGTCTGCTTGGGCTGGGTGTTCACATCATGGCTATTCCCCACAGCAAGGAAGGGTAGTTTGAAGCCTGTTTGTTTCTGCTTTGGAAAATTAAGTGGCGTCTGTGCACACATGCACATGTGTATGCATGTTCTGTATGCAAATGCATGCAGAAACACCCCCGGTGTTTAGTTTGGCAGAGCGCAAAGATGTGACTCTATTTCTGTATGGGTTTTTACCTCCACAATGGTGGCTTTTTCTGTGCATATCCAACAGTTATATTTTGATCCTTTCCAGCTGGAATGAAGCTTACAGTCCAAAAGAAATAAAAAAGAAAAAAGAGAGATGGGAAGAGTAACCGAGGGAAATACGAAGAGCTGAGTGCCAGAGGCTGCCATCCAGAGATTTCTTTTGGCTCTCCCTTTCCAAGAAAACAAGAGTGAAGCAGTGTGCCAGTGCTGGGCATCAGATTCCTCTGGCGCAGAAGGACTGGCTGCTTGGGACAGATGTCTAGGAATGCCATGAACATCTACATAGTCCATCTCATTTTTAAGGAAAGGAGCTGATTTAGAGTGAGTAGAACATAACTTTCTTCGTCCACCTTTTCCCTATTCTGTTGCAGACTGGGACATTTAGACATGCTCAGCGTTGGTCGCAGTCAAGCAGCATAGACCTTTTCTATTGCAAAATCTGTGCCTCCCATCAGTTATGGCAATATTTTCGGATTTAGGTCTGGATTTAGTCTCTGGCTCTGCCAGAGATTTCTGTGGCTTGGAGAAAGCTACATTTTTGCTTCAGCAATCAAATTTTTGTGACCAGCTTTGCTTACTTTTCCTTGGAAATCAGTAGGATTTACCCTAGCCCTGTAGTGTAGTATGTTGATACATGCTCGGCTAGGCTAGGCTAGGCAAGATTTGTTCAGCATCCTGCAGACTTGAAGCTGAACTAGAAATAAATTATTTTGGAGTAGGTTCTATTTGGGGATAACTGTTTCAAATGGAAATTGTGCTGAAGCAGGTGCACAAAAACACCTCCTTTGCACCTTGCAACACCTTTCTTCCCCATCTTGGAATCACTGAACATGCCAAGATTAAGATAAATCTTTCCTAAAGACCACAGTGAAACCTGGACCCAAAGGGTGACAGTCTTCACAGATACAGAAAATCTATGAAAGTTCTACTTTGAAATCAGGCAGTGTGCTATGCTTTATCACACTTCCCAAGCTAGTCATCCAATAACAGCTTCTGATTGCAGATAAAAAAAACATCTCTGCCTATACTTATCTGCATACTTTCATCTACCCATCACAGGCAGATGAAAGAGGGCAGAGAAGAGGGAGAACCCAGTTCTTAAAGAGGGCAAACACAGACTGGACCTGGAGTGGGAAGTCACTTAACAAGGACTATGCTAAGGATTAGAGTCAAGCAGGACATACAGCATCAACGTGGTCCACTACTGAAGGTGAAGCTGAGGGATTTCTAACATAGTTGCTTGGTAGATATGGACTATGGGTGGCTTTATAGACAACGTTATCCACTGAAAAAGTCACTGTCTGGTAACCAAGAAGCACAGATGTTGCTTCACCGTACACCATTTGAACTCCCTACAGTTTGATTTTCACTGAGTATAAAAAGTTCCAGAACAGTCAGTGTGTGGACAGATAAAGCCTTCTACTTTGCTTGATTTTCTAGGCTGCATTTAATGTATATTTAGTGGGCCAATTCACTTCTGTGATGCCTATGTATATAAATGCATTTTTGCCTCTGTAAAGATACACACAGCCTATTCTATGTGCACATGCGCACATCTGTATGTAAATACATACACAAAGTACAGAATGATGTTTCTGAGTGTTACATATATATATACACACACAGAGGTCTGTCTGTCTCCTTGAAACACTTGTATTACAAGCATAATTTTCTTCCTGACCCCTTATACAAGTGGTTTTTTTTAACCTCTCTCAAAACACCTCTAGTGCCTCATTCTAGTGCCTAATTGGCCTTATCATCAAGATATTTTTTTAACTAATGTCTAAGCTAAATGTTTCCTTTTCAGGATCCAAGCCATTGCTTCTTGTTATGTCTCTCTCAGTGATGTCTATATAATATGGATTGATACGCTAGTCAGGGATGGTTTCAAAAGAAGCAAATAATATCCATTAAGAAATGGCAATGTAGGAATGACTCATAAAAATATCCATCTATTTGTATATATATTTCTGTCTGTGTGCAGGACACACAAACCATTTCAAGTACAGGCACACACACAGACAGGACTGCTGCACTTGAAGGATTTATAACATTTAAAAACCATAGACTCACAAGAGTATATTATCTCACTCCCTGAATATCCCAAAATCTTACATGTGCATGTCCTCGCACAAGCTCAGTAAGTTGTGGCTGACTGAAGCACAGCTTGTCTGTTGCTAACTACGCCAGTCATGCTAATTTTACAACCTTCTGATCCTTGCTTTTAGATAGTGAAAAGTTAGGTGAGATAAATCCCACCCAAAACCTGTAAAGATGTAGATCTGAAACTCCGTATTGTTTAAATTTACAGGTTTGTGGAATTCAGTGAAAGAGGCCTCTGGGCCCTGATTAAGATCTCTATTTGCTGCTCTAATTCAAAACAGTATTATTAATTGTGCTAGTAATAAGCAGCACAGAATGCAAATCCTGGGAACACATGTTATCAGAGTCTGTGCAGACTTTAATAGTTGAATGTTTGTAGAGTACTTTTTGATTTAAAAAACAAATGTGCAAGCAAACAGACATTATTATTACGGCTTCAACTTCACTAACCATGTGTTTTTCCCTCACTTTTTTAAGTATTTGCACAGTAAGTAATGTGCTGGTGATGGCACCAGGCTTTTCTCAGACAGGGTATGGTTGTGTAAGTACTGATAGTGAGCAGTAGAGGCTAATTTTAAGACGCATAATGTAGCTATTAAGATCAGAGTTCACTCTCCATTGTAGGTGGTTGTGGTGTAAAATGCAAAGGATAGAGGTAGGCTAATGTTGCTAACAGGACTTTTTCTCGTTGGTGCTTAGAAATGTTTGAGTATAATGATTAGACAGAAGTTATTACTATTTTTAATGAACAATTTGTTGCACAGTGGTGCCCAAACTGAAAGTCTTTGATCATTACAGTAGGCTCTTCCCTCTTTCTGTTCCCAAAGCCCATTAGAATAATTTAACTCGCCTCAAGTTTCAGCACAGCTTGTTGTTGCTGGAAACTAGCTACTTTGTCCAATCCAACTTCAAATTAGACAATGTAATTAGAAGAGCCTCAGCCACTTCATTAGAAGGACCACACTTTCACCATTGAAAACATTTCATCATTCTCATACTTTCTGATGTTTTCTTCATTTTCAGCCTTCTCTTAATTGCCGTTTGTTTGGACTTCACAGGAACACCACAGCTTAAATTTGCCCCTTCATGTTCATATGGAGTTATCATGTCTTCACTGCTTAAAGTGATAAGTACCTCTTATGCTATGCATTTCTCTGACTTGTCCATTCAGTTATACTTCTTTCTCTTTTCAGCCCCGAAAGAGAGCAATCTTTTGCACACTGCGTAATATCACAGCTACACATAGCTGGACCTTTATTCTGCATTTGTCACATATTTACAACAGAGATCTTAAAATCTGGGGGAAGCTTTTTCAAAACCACTTCATTGCTTTGTGATTCACAGCTGGTGTGTTTCTGGAATGCCAGAAGACAAGTGGACCTCAAAGGCTGGACCACATGAAAATGAAATAATAAGCAGTATCTTTTCCTTCTAATCTTAGACTCTTACAGAAGTAGAAACAAGGCGCTTCTTGCATCTGACATAAGAGGGATAGAAGATGAACATTCAACAAACTTCATTTCTGAAGATTACCTCCCACAAATCAGAATATGAGATCTTAACTCTGCTGCTGTAAATTGATAAAAAAGCCCTGTAAGATCAAGCCATATCTGCTATAATCCTCCAGTAAACACAGTTTTATTCTGCAAAAAATCCCACAGGGGTGACAAAGGAACAGAACCCCAGGATGAACCTAACTTTGGGCCAGAAAAATACAAACTTTGGCAGTACAATAATCATGTCAGGGGAAAAAAAAACCCTCAAACCCATGGCAGAAACAAAAATATTTATGGTTGTCTGGAAGAAATGCAGAGCTGAGATGCTGTAAGTCAGCACTGTTTTCATCAAGAAGCTCTCATCCCATTGGTTAGGCTACTATTAAATGTTGCATTTGAATACTATTGAGTATATAGTGTGGTTTCTTTTGTTCTTTTGTTTCTGGATGGAGACTTAGTTATCTAATATTGGAAAAAAGGGAAAGAAAAAAAAAAACAAACCCTGTTTCTACAGTGTATTACATTGTCATACTGGGATTTCATCTTGCATAGCTGAATCATTTGCGTCTGACAGGTTCAACTACATGGGAGACGTTGGACTTCACAGAGAAATTAATTCTAAGAAATGTTTATTAATATAGAGAGAGCTGTACCTGTTGACTTCCGCTCCAAGCTGAGGAAGAGTAACCACATTTTCAGAAAATGGCTTTCCTGTTTCTGTGACAAAAGAGTTTTTTGGTGGAAGTCATTCACTTTTTATTGCTTGAAGAAGACAGCGCCAGGATGAAAAATTTCAGTGCAATGGTCATGATGTTAATGAACATAAATCAAAGGGTGATTTGGCCAACTGCAGTGTCTCTGGGAAGGCTTTCATTAGCTAAAGGGATGTGTTGTGCTTTTGGTATCATTTGGTACACAGGACAAAGAAACAGAAATCAACCTTCACCCTTCACCGTGTGCTGAAGATCAGGTGCTTCTCTTCGTGGCCAAGAGGGATGAGTGAAGGAAGAGTAATGGAGGTAACAATGATGACAAAAGTGAGCTATAATAACAGAGTTAGAAACTGCCTTTGATTTGGAAGCTTTGAACTCATGGATTTCAGTCTGTTTTGACCAGAACCATCTAAATGCCTCTAGTCATGGTTGTCTGCCTACAAAGTGCCTAACAGAACCATTTGATAATTGATGGGATAAGATTTCTCTGGGATATAATTCTATGATTTACACTAAGTAACAATGGAAATGTAATCACTGAACTCATGTCTTTGTTCATCAGTCTGTGGAGCCTGAAGAAAAAAAGGTTCAAATCTAAACCACTTCTTAAAAGGAATGATAGGTGTGAGAAAAGGGAAGGAAGGGGAATTAGTGCTATATAAACCATGCTATATATATGTGTGTATATATATATATATATATAATTAGTGCTATATAAACCATGCTATATATAATTCGTGTGTTTTCTCAATGACATATAATTACACTCATTCCTGGTAGGTTGAAGTTGCAGCAGGATATTTCTGATGTTTTTATTTCTATTTGGGTTATGTCAACTACATTAGTGCATATGCGTGCACACACACATACTTCCTTTTTCGTACAACCATCCATTCTTTCATCAAGTCCACAATCATTTTTGTTCCACTTCTACAAAATCTTCATGTCCTGAAAACAGTCAAAACAAAGATTTTGTCAAATTAAAACCTGTGGCTGAGGGAATCAAGCTGAGTATGAAGAAAGAGAATGAAAGAATTGTAAGGTACCTTTTACGGTCTACTAGCTAAACCACATTGTCCCTCCAGCATTCTGGCAAAATCAATGCACAAATCAGCTCTTTTCTTATTTAACTTACTGGTGAATGTGGCGTTGCTTCTGTGGTCACTGGCAGCTCTCCCACAACTAAATTCTCTGAATATGTCCTATCGAGCCAGAGAGCTGTCTCAGTATGCCACAGTGTCAGGCATGAACATAGATTAGAGGCAGGTAACAAGGACAAAAGACAGATAGATAAATAAATTGATGTTTTTCCTCTTGGTATGTAAGAATATGAATGTGAAGAAATCCCATCTTTCTCCATGACCTGATGCTTATCTCTTTCCTGAGACAGGAACAATCATCGGTGCATAATGCTTTCTGAACTGTGGACCTCACCTCACCTCACCTGTGGAATCTTCCCTTGCTTGAGCCTCATTAAACTCATTTCACAAGTAGATCTGTTCTGCATGATGCCGTGCTCTGAAGAGAACAATTTCAGCTAGCTTACATTAACAATGAAGCCCAGGCTGTGGGTTAAGAAGGTGAGTATAGATTTTACGTAAGTGAGCCCTGACCTATGTCTAGGACAGATTTGTGGGATGATGCTATTTAGTATCAATGGATTTCGAATTACACACTGTGGGGTAGAGATGAAAACTAGAAGACATTTATCCAGTGCAGGAGATACCCTAGCAAGTTGTCTTGAAGGTAGTTGTTCCAAACAAGTTGAGAAGAAAAGCCAAGTCAAATGGCATGACTGAATTTGCCCAGAGGCCAACACAGCGTCAAATATCACAGACCATCAATGATCTGAAAGTCAAGATACCTAAGGAGGTCAAAGATCTGTCCCAGGCTCCAATATAGAGCTACCTGTACTTTTGAACACAGTCACAAGTCATTGCAGAGGTGATGGTTACTTCTACCTGGCAAACAAACACTTGAGAAGTTCCCCTTGTTCCTGTGGTAACTCTTTACATAACTGGACAGAGCAGGAGATGGATTTCTCTGAGACGGAAGCAGAACTTTTATAGTATCTTTGCCTCTCTATTCCCATGCTTGCCAATCAGCCCATAAGATCTCACTGCCAGTGGACACCCTCTGCAAGAGGTACCTGCTTGGAGGTTTTCTTGAGGTGAAGAGTAGGAGAAGGACAGGCAAAAGATGAAGAATAGATAAGAAAACCCATTACCTTACAAAGCGTAGAGCTACCTTCTCAGAAAAGACAGCAGTAAGTAATATTCAGGAAACATGACAGCAAGTGCCTCAGGTGCCTCCTGAGTTGGCAGGTTTTACTGAGTGCCAAATTCCCTCTCTGGCTAGACAGTCACCTACAGGAAGCTCTTGGCTAAGACAGTGTTTCTGCTGGGCAGACAGAAATCAGCAATGCTGAGAAGATGGTCCCACAGACTGGTAATGAAATGTCTTGCTAATGAGATATGAGTTGGGCTGGGTACAAAGATCATTGTAAGGTGCTGCTGTATATGAGGACATCTGTCAAGTGCAGTTTACCTGCCAGAAACAAGCCATTTTAATTGGATGTGACTCAAACTTCCTCTGTCTCTACATGATATTTGTATGCTTTATGGAATAAATGCTTCTTGTTACCTTCGTTAGCATGTGTCATTGAATATATAATGTCCTGTCACTTTCACTAGTATGTTCTATTGACTATATTGCTGCTTGCAAAGCTCATGTTGAGTTAATGTACCCGATTTATTTATACAATTCATTTTGCTTTATTTCCAAAGACATGCTGTGACCATACTGTGATGCAGATCCTGTGAGAGTGACTGTAATAAATAAACCCAGTGAAAAATTATCTCCCAAATACAGCTTCACTGACACAAATCAGTGGAGTGTAGTTCTTCACTTACATTTAAGAGCTGGTGGTCGCATACCAAATGTGGAGTTTAACCAATAGGGAGTACAAGCAACGCATTTGTGATCAGATTTGGAGGGGCAGAAGGAAAAAACAATGAAACAGCTACACTAGTAATAATTTGTAGGGGAAAATCAGTTTTTTTGGTGTGGGTGTACTAATAGAAGCAATCTTTCAGAGTGTCTATATTTTTCCCAGACTTCCTGGTGCATTAATAGACACACAGATAAATGGATAGATGAATAAATACAAGGATAGATAGATTATTTTTTTAAATGGGATTTTTGTTTTATGGCACTTGCATTTGGAATTGAAAAACACCTTGTCCTTTGGCAAGAAAAGTACACTTTTTTTTCCTTCTGTCTGCAAATCTTTTTTGACTGTGCAACATTTCATTTTCTGTACTTTTTTTTTTTAACTACACTTGCAGTGAAACTGCTCTATACGCCATCTGAACCAGTATTACTCAGTCAAAAGAACCACAGCCCTTATTTTGAAGTAAATAAAACTGGAGAAGATGAAGCCTTAGTATGCAGTCTTCATAATCATCATTATTATTATTACTACTATTATTATTACTATTATTATTATTATTAAATAATCACCATAGTGGGGAGTCTTCTTTAGTCCCATGACTTAGCTGTTACTTGACATTACCCACATTAGTGTTTGTAGCTCCTCTAGGCCTCATGGCGACAACACAGCATCAGTGAGAAGACAGCAGCTTTGACTGCAAGATTGCTCCAAAGCCCTGAAAAGCTAACAAATGTCTTATCCACTGTCATTCTTGTCACTTTGAGCTTTGAGCTCTGAGATATTTAACTCCCACTATGCTGTTTTACCTTTGTGGAAGATCTGTTAGGAGAATGACAATATCTTCACATGGGCAGTGGCTGCCGCCTATGTGAGACCTACATCACTATTTCAAAATAGGCAAATTTCCTTTCCCCAAGTGTGGCTCTGTTCATTAAGTCATATCATAATAGAGAAAAAGAAGAAAAGTAGGAGTATGTGAGAAGCGGGGAACCACCATACTTGGAGCAGTTTTATTTTGTTGAGGCTTATTTGGGTGATAAACTCAGACACTGAGAGCTAAGACTTCTCCCCACACACACTTACCCCACACATCCAGAGTGTGGGTCATAGCTCAATGTGTCCATCTGCGCCAGAGTATTCAGGATCATGGTGCTAAAGACAATGGTACACCTTCACAAACATGCAAGGTAGGTCCTGGACTTAATCAGGCTTGGAAGAGCAGATATTGAACATCAGTCACAGCAAACCCAAGCTCTGACCTCCAGGCTTCTGTTATCGGCCATACTGTGGTTTGCTGATACTTGAGCTGCTGGCAGGAGCAAAACCCCTGTTTTGCCATGGCAGTCATGCGCAGCTTGTCTCCTGAAAAGCCAGTGCACAGCCGGGCAGAGGGAGGCTAGGATTTCAACCTTCGCTCCAAGTTGCCTCGCTTTCCTGGGTTTATGTCAGGCCCTTAGCGTTATTTGAACATAGTTTTTGTGGTTTAATTTGCATAATTGATGAGATGGAAAATTATCTCGATGATTGATGGATGTTCTGCATGCACCAGAGTTTGTCGCAAAATATAATGCGTCTGTAGGATGAGCCTGCTGCTCCTGCCATGTTATTTCCCAACAGGGCTATAAAATTCTAACTTAACACTGCAGGTTTTTAGGTTTCTTTTATTTTTAATCTTTTACAATATAATGTGCAACACAATAAACAAACACAAAGACACAGCACCAGCTGAAGTTGCCATCTTTCCTCATTGTACTCCAAGGACATGCAGTAGTAAATGGAAAAAACATGGTATCACACTTGTGGAATTGATCCAGGACTTTCCTACACTTACTCTCAGTAGACTTGCACTATAACTATGCCTATATATTTCCACCTGCTTTGAGTATGGCATATCTCTCAGATATCTGCATTACTGAAATTATCTTTTAATTTTCAGTTTGTTAACAAAGTTTATATCACAATTCATGCCAAGAGTGGACTTTATTTTGGCAATTGCTTGTCATAGATGCTTTCATCTAAGTCAATCAAAAAGAAAATGTCAAGTGCAAAAGTACTCTTTAGTAACTAACAGTGTTTCTACCCAATGGAAACATGACTTGGTCCATTCCTGTTCAGCAAAGCACTGAGAGACATGTGTGATTTGAATCCTGTCTTCAAGCTGAGTGTAAAGTAACATGTACTGTATGTCTAGCATGTGTTAAAGTTCTCTGTGGAGCAGAGATGGACTTGGGGCACATGCAACTTCTTTGCTGAACAGTGAATTTGGAAACATGAAGTCTCCCCTGCCCTGTCTGCAAATTAGTGGCCAGGCAGAGCAGGGGTAATGTTTTCGTACATCAGAATTATGTGGTGGATAGGAATGCTTTTTTATGTGTTCTGCATAGTTGTACCACCTATTAGAGCAAGATAGCAGCAAGCTCCAACCTACACTAAATCATGGACTAGTCCCTCTGGGCAGTCTAAGATGGCAGTTTGGGACTAGCCCTGACTCCCCAAAACACCATCCTTTAGGAAAAACAGAAAGTGAGGCACTTTTTAGTCCTACACGAGCTATATTCAGGGAGGATTTATGAGGAAAGAAGGGAGACAAGGAAGCGAGAAAAGATTTTTCTTGATCCTCAAATTGATCATATCCAGAGATCATGAACAAGATTCCTAGGGCACTTTCAAATTACTTCAGCAGACTAAAAGCATAGGCTAAGCCTAAGATTATCACAGCACAAAAGGACAATTTTGCTGTGTCAGGTGCGTTTTCTAAACACCTCTAGTTTTGGTATAAAGAGGACACAACTGCACTGGTGTCAAGAGGCTGCGGAGGCTGAACAACACTGGCAGTCCTCCAGCCACCTAAGAAAAGGTACCAGAATGAAGGATTTATTCCAGAAACTCTTTACTGTGTCAGCTTGTTGCACTAAACAAAAATTTGCTTCAATGGGAATTTGTTCTCTAAGCTACACATAGAGGCCTCCAAACTGTGAATAGGCCTAATCTGCTTTTTGCAGCGATTTAATACACTTTAATGCATGCTTACAAGGGGATAAAAACATGTGTGCAGTATTAAGCCTGTATGTGGTACTATGAACTTTTCCTATTGTCTAACACACATCATTAACATTCCCTGAAGAAAAAGGATAAATCAGACCAAGAAAGAAAGCAAGAAAAAATAAGTCACCTAAGAACTGGGGAGGGCATTGACAATATTATGTCTATGCCCCTAGAAAATTACTGTAAAACTGAAACTATTCAGCTTCTGAGCACTGAGGTAGAAAAATCATACGGCAACGGCCACGATTCTTTTCCAGCAAGGAACTCTTTTACCAAAGAAAATGAAAGACATACTTTCCATCCCTGGTCCACGCATGATGCTGCCCCAGTTTGAAGTGACAAAGGGTAGATTAGTTATGATCGGCTGCTACAGCTGAAGCGATAAAGAACTCCAATCAATTCCCCAGTAATCAATTTGTTACACCAAACTCTTTTTCCCTCCATCTGCAGCTGCCTGACATCCATCAGGGCCCCCTTCTCTTGCCTACAAGTCCTGGTGAGCATCTGAAGATGGCTCAGTGGGCTGAAATGGAGATCACTTGCTTGGCATGCTGTTGGGCAGATAGGCTGGCGGCTTTAACCCTCTGGAGCTGAGCAGCTCAGCTGTGCACTTCAAGTTTCCACGGTGATATTATATTTGACATTCAATTTGAAACCCTAAACTCCTTTAATGCAATATCTCAGCACAATGATAGTAATAAGGCACTGCCACTTGCTTTCGATTTAACTACCAAAAGCAAAGTGGAGAGGGGGAGAAAACAGCCCCAATTATGTTAACCCCTTCACTACTAACTCAGTAGATGACTTGCTTTATAGATACAGACTTCCTTGTTCAAATAAACTGAGAAGAAAGGCAGAGGAGTGGGTTTTCAGCTAGCAGCTAAAATGCTTTGTTTTACTGTGTTTTGCTCCCTGAAAGTGCCAGTTGCTGCCATTTTGCTCTGAAAACTTCAATAAAATGGTGCGGAGGTGGAACTGGTTCCCAGTAGAGGCATCTCCTTGTATATTTGGCAGGAAATTATGAGTTAAAATCTTACTTTTCTTAATTCAGTGCCATGGTGAGCCCTAATGGGGGCCCTCACCTGGGGCCCTCACCTAGGTCCCTCTGATGCTTCAGAAATCTGCCTCCATGGTTTTGTCATCATCCCACATCAAACTAGATGATAGTAGTACTTTAAAGTGCTCTCAGAAATTCTCCATCCAAAGAAATGGGTGGAAATCAGCTCACCAGCCCTCAATATCTCTATTTTATAAATGGGAAAACCTGTCAAAACTGAGGTCTGTTTTTGATGGAAGATGGAAAATTTGTTCACTATTCAAGCTGAAATACTGACTATTCACCTCTAGGGTTTCTCAAGGCTCAGATTTGGAGCTGTCAGTTCTGGAAAACTTTGAAAGACCGTTTCTAGCCCAAATTTGCCTCTAATCCTAAGGCACAGTAGCACTGTCACCCAGATTTTTGTCAGCTTTCGAGGCTGAGAAAATACAAAGTCTGGCTGTCTTACACCAAGTTTTGCTCAGCTTTTGTTACTGCCGTTCAGCATCCATTAGACTCAGCAGATCTAAGTGTGAGTCAAAACAGGGATCAGAGTGTAGGAAAGGGATCATAGACCTAATGAATCAAGTCTGGAGGCAGTTAATATTCCTACTATGCCTAGGCTTGTAAAGGTAAGATTTTTTCCTTCTGGTAAGTTCATTTCTTTCTCTTCTAGTCTTTTCTCATCTTTTTTTCCCCCACATATAAAGCAGTGCTTTATAAACTCTCTTTGACCATGTTCCTATGTGCATGATCTGCACTGTAGTGGATGGCATTAAAACTTGCCCTGTCTGCCTCTTTCCGTTTTGTCCTTAAACACCAAGTGAATGTCAGAGATCTCGATTCAAAACTATTTAAAAACATTTAGCCAGCTTTACACAGCAACTCTTCGGTCAAACTTTCTCTGCTTTAGGAAAGGACATGTCGCCCCTCTTGGCAAATCAATTATTCAGACGCTGTGATAGTCCAAGGCATCGTATCAGTAATAAAGTAGTGAATTATTAATCACGGCTTGTGCCATTTCGATTAGATTTGGGAAATTCAGGATTAAATTTCTGGCACCCTGTGTCTCGGATTGAGCTCAGCCCAGCTGGCCTGACAGGCATGAGCTGGCTTTGTACTTCAGAGGAGGCTGGTGGGTAAAAATTACTTGAAAAGCTTCAGAACTTCAATTATTATTATTAGTATTTTGGAAGGAACTGGGATGACTGAAAATAGATTTCCAATCTGCAGGGCAGTTTTCGTTTCACACAAAACTTGTACTCAGTAATTTTTTTCTTCCCCCAGTTCCTCTGAGCTCATCTGCTCGCTGCAAGAAAGACTAACTTGGCTTGAAAGACGAGGCAGTCTGGTGAGTCTGTGTGTCTGTGTACAGTATTTACAATTTCCACATTTTATCTGGGCTCTGAGGACACTCTGGGAGACTGAAATCATTAATTAGAAGCACAGGACCAGCATTCCTACTGCTCTGGCATTATCTGTTGAAGGAGGCAGAGTCTTAATGCAGGAAGTGTGAGCCTTGGCATCCAGGAGACTTTGCTTGCACCCCACTTAGGGCCAGTATAAAAGGGGTTTGGCTTTATCCACCCAGTCCCCAGCAGAGGGCCGTCCCCTGCAGTGGTCTGTTGCATAATTCAACGTGGCTTCATTTAACTGGTATTATTTAGCTCTTGTCTGTTCTTGGTACATGCTGCAAAGATCCTGCTCTGAAGTGCTGGTGAGCAATCCCTTTACTGGAGATAGGTTTTCCGTAAGTGTACCAGCTACAGTGAGGGGAGCAAGAAGCAGGAATGGAAAAGGCAGCAGGGAGAGGGGAGGTTGTTGGGAGCATGTGGGGCATGCCAGCTTTCCAAAATGTGGCTGGAGAGAGTGCAGAGGAACGCTGAGAGGCAAGGCAAGGGCATCAGTGTTAAAATGGCACATCTGAGCGTGGTATGGGGCAATGCTGTGTGTGAGAGCTTTGTACTGCCGGGTGTTGGGGTATGTGAGGTAAGAGGGACCCCAGACCTCAACACACCTGGGAGAATTAGGGGAGGAAGTTCTGGGGTGCCCATATTGGAGCAGAATATGTGCCACATAGTTGTGAAGAAAGAGCATTTCTTCTCTAGTATTTCATCCACGGATGTAATTTAATTTTTCCTTGTTGCCTATAGGCATAGCGGGTTTGCAGAAGTTAGTAACCTCTCCAGCAGTTAGGCTGGAAAGTTAAGTAACTTTGTCCAGGCCTTAAGGAAATCAAAGGAAAAAACCCAGGTGACCTGACCCTATGCTCACATCGTTGTCAATGTGAACTGATAGCACAGGTCTGAAATGAAGCCCACCGGGTTTCTCTCTATGAAGTTGGCCTTTTGCTAGACATACAACTGAGGGAACAGCTTTTGCCACAAATGTAGTCCAATTCAAACCCTGAACAGGATTCAGAAGTGACCGAGTCAAAAACCCTTGACATGAAAGAAATAACATTTCACTTGGTGCAGTTTTAATTTCATCCCTTTGCCCTGGAGTCAGAGGTTTCTGAGCAGAACAGGGACTGTGGCGTGCGTGTGCATTGTGGAAAGGAAAGTGTGGGGAGATGCTGCATGTAGTTAGTTTCTTACTCTTAGAAGCCTTCATGACTTTGGGGGAAAGGAAAAGAAAAAAAAAAAAAAAGAAAAAAAAAATTTAAAAGAATTTTTTCGAAAGGGGAGCCGAAAAAGACATCAAAACAGATCAAAGAAACTCATGGAAGCGAGGAAAAAAACAGAGAGAGGGGAAAAAAAAAGATGGAAAAACTCCTGCAGTAACATTGGATGAAAATTAAGCTTCTCAGATCTGTTTAAAAGATATTCTGTTTGATCTTTTATATCTTCTGCTCTGATTATCCAGGTTCCTTTTGATGTTGCTGAGCCCTATAGAACTGATATGTAAAAATACACATACATATGTATTAATAGTGGGTACACATGCACATGCACGCACCCTCTCATGCTGTCTTTGCTGCTGCCTATGAATGGGAGATGTGGAGCCAATAGAGATGAGGCCACGTAGGAGCTTCAGTGCCCCGACCGTGTGTCTCATGTCCCATGCCATGGTATCCTGGGGAGAAGGAAAAACCTCCCTGCTCTTCTCCCTGGCAGGACCTACCAGGAGAACTTTTCCTCTGAGATACACAGATTAAGGGTGGTGTTGGCTGGCATTTTGAATTAGGAAGTTGTAATTCTTTTCTGGCACACCATATCCTAATCTACGCACCTCCCAAGCCCTTGGAAGTCATGGACTGACAGTCATGATTATGTATATCCATGAAAAAAGCCTTTCAGAGACTGTTCGGAAAGACTTCCACAGCCAAAAGGGGAATAAGACATCTTGAATCAATTTATGCCACCTCACAGTCCCCAGCAGAGATGTCCCCCTTTGGCCTCTCCTGGTTCCTCAATGCTCCTTGTGCGTTCCCACTAAGGCCAACTCCAGACTCCTCATCACTGTAGGACAAAGTGATATTTTAACTACCCTCCCCTTAAGGTACTGGAACAGGGCCAGCCCTAGGATGGATCACTGATGCTATCATGAGGATGGGGAAGGATTTTGCACAGAGCAGCAGAGACAGCCCCAGCATGTCAATCCAGCTGCTGTTTCCGAGGTTGGAGGAGGGAGGTGGATGGAAGCTGCATTAAAATCCCCTTCTTGGCCAGGCAACAAGCCAGCTTTATCTCAGTGCCACCACCTGCAAAGAGCTTCTCACGCTGTATGTGAACCATGGGCAGTTTGGATTCAGCAGGACTGAACACGGTGGGGATGCAGCAAGACCTACGTTCCCCCCTTCCCAAGCCCAGGATGTGCTGCTCCGGCCTCTGGTCCCCACTACCGTGGTGCCCACTCACTTCCAAACCTTTAATCTGCTTACCCTCAGGAGGCCCTGGGAGGCAGGCAAAGTGGTGTTAAGCTCATTTTACAGCAGGAAACACAAGTGATTTCTATGCATATAGCAAGTTGACAGTAGAGGTGGGACGAGCACTGCATCTACCGAGGCTCTTGCTCTGGGCAAAAGGACAGCTCTCCCCTTCCACCTCCATCTCTGTGTGCTTGCCATATCTTGCAAAGACAACTCTGTCGTCGCCGTTCCCCCTCCTCAAGGACCAGCTATTTCCCCAGTCCTCCCATGAGGGTGAGTATGATGAAGCCCTCCAGTATGAATTTGGGCTCAAAAGCATGCTTTCCTACAATTTCAATACATCAACATGCTTCTAATTAGTATAATTGTTTGGAGAAGAGTGTAGGCAGCTGGGATCAGTAGGCACACCATTTTGAGTTTTCTTAGCAGGGACTGGTACACTTGGTTGTTTCATCCCCTGGGTGCTGACAGTCTGATCCCACATCACTAGCTACGGTGTTGTGTGTTTAGCCTCATTTCTCCTCCCCCTGTTCTCTCCTTTACCCTCACTGGGATGTTCCCAAAGTAGATCTATCTATTGCCAATCCCCTTCTAACATTCTCTTTTAAAGAAAAAGAAAAAAAAAAGAAAATACACAGCAAAATTATTTTAGTTTTACAGATAGCAATAAAATGATCAAAGGCTCATTTGTAGCTAACAGCGGACATGCACCATTCATTGAACTAAGATCGGGGGGGGGGAAACATTTTCTTCATCTCCGTACAAATGTGTTCCTTTAAAAAAAAAATCAATGGAGGCAGATTTTTTAATTAAAGCAGATGCTGATCCTTCCTGCCCCTGACGCTGCTGCATGTTTTGTTGTTGTGGCTGTTATTATCTAATCTGGGCCTTTACTTATTTATTTATTAGCCCCTGACAATAAGAGATTGTAGTTCTGATTCCCCTGCTAGACCTGGGGGAAAAGAAGGGAGATGGGCTTGTTGGAGGAAAGTGCTTTTGCTTTGTCTACAATCTTTTTGCTCCCTAAGTGAGGGTCAAACACCCTGTTCCTAGGGCTTTACCCTCTTCCAGCTCTCATGACGGATACAAAGGCTAAGCCTTGCTGTCTCCTTCTCTCTGTCCTTTTTACAGATGCAAATCCCCTCTGCTCAACCTCAAGACAGTCTCTGGGAATAAAATGCTCTCTGTGGAAATGCCTTCATTTGAAAATACTATAGAGATATGCAGCTGAACTGCTGAATTGATGTCTTTTCTTCCTTTTTTTCTTTTTTATATCTCCCTTTTTTAATTTTTTTTTAATAAACCCCACCACTTCAAGCTCTGATGAAATGATCAAGAAAGCCACCTCCTAAAACTTTCTCCTTGTTTCCTCACCTCATAGATCTGAATCTCCAGTTTCCTTCCTTTCTCCTTCAAACCCTTTCTCAATGGCTCCAATTACATACGAGGTCAAAAGGTTCCCTATGAGACTTTCTTGATGAATGTCCTGACAAACATGTTTGCTCCAAGTGTGTTGCAGCTGGACCTAGCACTGGACTTTGTGGGGCTGGGCAGGAATTAGCGCATGGTCCATATCTTCTCTGTTACTGTTTATTTCCCTGATGCCTACAAGGGTTTGGTCTTTTCCTCTTCAAATTCACGTATGTGCATAGAGGTGGGGGTTCACTAGCTATAAACACCTGGCAATACCCAGCTACTTCAATCATCCTAAAATCTAAAGCAGAGAGCTGAAAACTCAGAGAATCTAAAGTAAGGACTGATTCATTCTCCATTTCAAAAGCTCTTGCTATGAGCACTGATCACACATGATGGAAGGAGATGTTCTGAGCTGGCACTCTCTTCCACTGCAGACCCTTCCTGAAGGCCATATTTAAGTCCCCACAGATGCCTTTTTCCTATGGGACTCTCTGCCTGCATCCATGGGTAATGCCTAAACTCTAGACTAAGGGGCTTTTTAGACTAAAGAGTTGCATTGTCTCTCTTGACTCCTTGACTCTTGAATTTGCAGGTGCGAAGATGACCAGCATCAGCCAAAGATTTAGCCAGAGCTTTGTCTTTATGTGTGTCAATAGGATATAAATTCAGTGCTGCAGGGCCTCAGGACAAACTTGTCCTTTCTGTCCCCCACCATTTCATTGGCCAGGTGCTACTTCACACACGCCAAGTGCAGACCACTGCTGGAGGCATGGTACCTCTCTGGATGGATCACTGGTCCCATCTGCTATGGCAGACTACACCTTTGTATGTGAAAGGAAATGGATAGTTAAAAGTGCCCAGGGAGTGCTTTTTCTTTCCATCTTATATCTATTCACATAGTATATATCTGTTTAAGACTTCCCAGGCTCTGCCCACCCCAGATCTTCAGTGATCTTAAAGGCTGTGCTGGGCATGCAGGTCTTCCCCAGGTCTGTGGGTAGGTGCTGCATCTGTACACATGGATTGAGAGATGTGTCTGAACACCCAACTGTTTACTTTAAAGAGCTCATCAACAAAATAACTTTAAAAAATTATTTTCCAGTTTGCAAGACTGGCTTTTCTGACCCAAAATGGAACTTTTTTCATTTTGTTATATCTTGTTTCTTTTTAATTAAAAGCAAGCAGATTAATAAAGGAGATTGAGAAAAGCAAAAGAACAAGCTTTGTTTAAAAAATACCATGTCAGCAAAATAGTAGTTTCACATTTTTACTCAAATGAATATATTGTTGCATCTTATTATCTGAAAGGAGCATGCATGCATTTCCATTGAATGTTTAGCTGCCTTTTTTTTTTCTTTTCCAGTAAATAAAATATTTGACCAAAATCCTTTCTCACTTGTAATCCATAATAGCTTCTTCTGTTATGCCTACAAAGGAAACTAAATATTGACTTCAAGAACCTGCATATTTAGATACTTGCTTTAGAAAGGGTGGGATCCACTTGGAGAAACTTATAGGTCTACACCAAGGTATGCCTCCATCTGAGATAATCACCCTCAACTTTGCAGACCAGATGTAGCCAACATCTGTTGGACATAGATGAGACATCTACTTCCATTCAAGTCACACCTCTCCTAAAAAGAATTTTTCCCTGTGTGTTTTATATTGCAAATCTTGACCAACTGGCTCATATGGAAGGATCTACATTTTAACTAGATGTCTTAGATGGGGGTAAATTTAGGGAACATTAAAGCTGCCCAACTAGTTTAAAAGGGAGTTCTTTCCTTAAAGCTGTTCAGGACACTAACAGAATTACGCAGAACTTCACAGGGCTATGGTTTCCTTAAAGCTGGCTCTGCACCAGCACATAGAAATAAATGTTTCTAATTTCAGATTGAGTGCGTATGAGTAGAGGCACCAAATGTTCACAACAGTGCACGATTTGTTATTTGCAAGAGCAAATATTCACTCTGTAATGGAAACACTATTAGCTGTATCCCTCCTCTACTGAACCCTTCCTCTTTTTCTTAATATTATCAAGACCTTAAAACACATAGAAAAATTAGAAGTAGTGAGATATAAACAGTTCCCCTTCCCCCACCACCCACACTTACATAAGCACGCACATTCAAGAGAGGTAAACTATATATATGTATCTGCAAAAGATGAAATCCACTTAAAAATGCAATCTGTAGCTTCGTTCCAGCTTTTGCCTTTATCAGGTGGCAAGTAAAGACTTTCACACCAGTGGAGTGTAAATTCTGCTAATAAATTCTGCTACAATATCCTTGAAAGTGTGAACCAATAAAGTGTTATACCTGGAGATTAAATTATACCCAGGCTCAGTAGAACAGCAGTGACATCTTTTTGGTGGACCTGAGTTAAGGTAAAGAGGTTTTTAAGCATCTCACTGTACCTTTCAAAGTGAGCTGAAAAGCATGCTCCGGACACGACACCTTGGGATAGGTGGATCTTTCACTGCAGCCCCTTACAACAATCCATGTTTGGGTGTTATCATGGGATTAGCTGCCTCGCTATATGCATCTTTTCTCAATTGCATGGTATCGATTGACAGTGTAACAAAGTTTTTGAGTGATAGCTCAACAGTGGAGAAGTTCCATACTCCCTTTCTCTCTTCCTCTGTCAGTGGAGGGGAAAATGTCTCATCCTCAGTATTAATTAAACTCTGTGAAACCTGATTCTGCTATGGAAGACCTGTCTGTAGATTCAGATTGTCTGACAACATCTTAAATTCACTGGCTGGCATTTTGTAGGTAAACAAGAGGAACAACCTGGCACTACTGTGGTGAGGTCAAGCAAAATCTTTGGTCCATTTGTGAAATACATGGGCCAGGTCAACTGTTCTTGAAAGCCACCAAAGTTGTAGCTTACTGTAGCTTACTGATTTATGCCATGAAAGGGTGAGCTTCTGTAAAGGATTAGCAGCTGAGAGAAGTCTGAACCAGAGAGTGTCTGAGAGAGACAACCAGAGGGACCAGAAGGTGCAGGTTTATATCTTGCTTTGGAAAACATGTACTGATCCCTACGAGTCCTAGGCCTGTTTTCTTCTCTATTCCTTTTTCTTTATGTGTTCTGCCTTCCTGTGGCAGTATGTACCATACAGCAGGTGGTGTACAATGCTACATTCATCATCAAATCTACTTTCAAGTCAGACTTTCAGAGACTTCACCCTCAAGTTACCAGTTCTTGGCCCACAACAACAATTCTGCCTAAAGGTCTGATTTTGTCTGTGTGAATTTCACAAGGATGTGAATGGAGGTCTCACGGCAACGAAAAGGAGGACTGCCTATGTGATTAGTTAGATTAACTGGTTACCCTGGGTCAGAAAATTATCTGAAGCAATATCCCATGATTGTCAAAAATCTGATTTTGCTAGCACAGTGGACAACACTCGTCTGAACCTCACCAAGGTAGGGTTCAGGAGAAAGCACAGGTCAGAAACTGTTCCCAGTCCACAGCATGGATGTAGGCACCCTTGCCAGTGGTGAAGAAGTGAGCACTGTAAGTGTGAGCATAAAACAATTTGTCCTTATCTACAGGGAATACATTTACAATGATACTGGTATAGCTCTTGGCTATGCTGATATATCTTACCTGGGAGCCCAAACTTTCTCTGTTGTATGGATACAGTATCCATATTATAAACGCCTTAAATAAAGAAGACATACCTCAAAATGCTCATTATACTTTCCCTGATTTTTATATAATTTTGCTAAACATCTACTGCTGTTTGCAGTTTGAGAAAGGGTACTGGATTACATTTTTCTTTGATCAGAGGCACTGTAACAACATTTATATCCTAAAATGTCTTTGTTGTCTTTAAGGACGAAGCACTCTTCAGCTATTTTTTAAAAACTCTTCCATCCGCATATATACATTCCCACTTAATCAGCCCATTCTAACCACTGCATTTCTCCCCCTTGAAAATCAAGGGTGACTTTCAGCTCTCAGCATGATTGGAAAAAAAAGTCTGGCAGAGAATAAAGCAAAGAGTTGCTTTTCCCTTTCAGAATCTGTGTGGGAGTATGAGATTGGCACAAGTTACTGGCCAAAATATCACTTATGAGTGGCAAATCTCTTCCTAGGACAGTCTCTTTCACATCCCACTTACAATAACAGTAGCCTTGGTATTATTTTAAAAGAGAGAGCAGAGAAGGAGTGGGGGTGGGAAGGGCAGGAATTACAGCCCTTATATTAATCAGATAGAAAAGCTCTGTCTCCCACAATTCTTTCATTAGCTGGCGAGACAGGTGCCCTCCGACCTCCAGCATCACTTACTTCCTTCGTAACAACTACTGCTGGCAGATGATCCCTCTTGTAGACTTCATCCATATTCAAAGAGTTGTCACATCCAACTGATGCTAAGAAGCTAATCAAGTGGAATTTTCTTTTCCTTTTCTTTCTCTTTTTGTTCCCTGTGTTACCCCTGCTCTTGTGCTAGAAAGTTAGCTCCCCACCATGCAAGTCAAGTTCTTTCGAACCCTGGGAAAGGCCAGATCCATGGAGACAATCCATTTTCTGCTCACACATGAAGTTTCTGATGATTTTTCCCTTTTTATACATCAAGCACACAACTGGTTTGTGTTCTCATTAACAGCATTTAAGAATGACCAAGTACAACAAGGGCCTTGACTAAAACAGCATTACACTTGCTGTTTCAGGGAAGGCTGAAAATTTCCCATCTAAACTTTACTGAGATAGAAAAGTAAGCTTCCAGTGATGTCTATTTTCTTTTTTTTTTTTTAGAAGAACATGGTCTTATTAAAGCAGTTGATTTTGCAACAGATAGAAGATGAAGGGAGCTGAGTTAAAATTGAGTTAAAAGAAGGATAATATTTTCACTAATGTTTCCATTTTGTTTGCTTTTTTCCCCCCACAGTAATCCCACCAGCTACGCTGTGCTTCCTTCTTGTGTTCAGAACCACGACTTGTCAGTAGGGTTCTGAAGTATCCAGCAATAACTTATACGAGAATGTTTAGAATAGAATGACTTACATGAGACTATTTTATGTGCATTTGATGTATTTTGTCCAAAAAAGTAGTTTTTTGACAAAGATTTCTTGGTCATCTCTTCTAACCACATGCAAAGACTGAAGTGAGGTAATTTCAAACACTGAGGGTGAGAATGCTGAGTCTAAAACAGCAACAACATAGGAAAACCTGACATCCTTCACGAGGAAAAAAGATAGTGAAGATACCATTTTTGTGCTTTTCCATTCTGAGATTTATGGGTTTCTGATCATTTGAATATTCATTTAGAGGAAAATCTGAGGCCATTGAGTTTATATATACAGTGAATCTTCATTCACAACATCATATCAATGGGTGTCAGTCAAACACGAGGGAAAAGGAACCAAAGTCAGGAATTTCTGCTCCAGAAAACACAGCTCTTTATTTCCGTGAGAAACTCCTGAACACCTGAAATACCTTATTTCCAACTTTTAAATATATCATCAGTTAGAGAGAATTGCTAAAATGGTCTCAGGATTCTCTGCAAAATTTTTATAAGCAACTGACCTGAAGAATCTCTAATAAAAACCCATCATCTATAAACAATAGCCCTGTTACAATACCACTGATTTGTACAATTCAGAGGAAATGCTGACATTCTCCATTCGAGCACTATTTTCAAGCTACTGAAAATGTTGTTTTAAATCCTGATGGCATCTGTTCCTCTTCCATGAGTTAATTCAAGGGGAATAAATGTGCAAAACAAAGGAAAGAAGGAAGGCAAAGGCACACTGGTACCAGGCAAACACTGCTCCCACAAATCTCCCTTATTTCTACCATCTTCTGCCAGGTTTCTTGTTAGAATGTGCAATGCATAATTTACTCCTCATGTCTTTCCTTTCATCATCCTGTGAGTACAGATTCTTCCAAAGGCATCCTTGGTGTTACTGCCTTTCCTGTCACTGGTGCAAACTGAAGCTGGCTGGTGGGTTTACTTACATGAGTGTGCACTCAGCGGGATTGCTGCTGCAACTCCTTAGCAGCCTCTGTCTTCATGACACCTCCCTCTCACTCTCTCTTGTCTAGCAATGTCTCGTCTCATGGAGACTGGAGAGCTAAGTTCATTAAAATGGAATTTGGTGGGTTATTGCACAAAATTACCTCTATTTACATCTGCTGCCTGTCACTTTCAATGCTCTATGCCTTTTATCACTTAATACTTCCACTACCTGTCCATGCCAACTTCCAGTGGGCAGCAGTTGTAAACTCAAGTTAGCATTGCTTGCTGCGTGCATTTCTTCCTATAGAAGCCGCCTTTAATGGGCTGTGTGAGCTGGTGTCTTGGCCAAGAATATTTGTTCATGGGTAAGACAGAGCTACAGCTGTGCTGATATCCAGAAATGCCAAGAATATCCATAAATTATTTTTCTAGGCTGAATTATAGTTCCTACACTGTTATTAACTCTTTGGCCACTGCAAAATATCTTTTTTGGGGATCAGCTGGGAAGAAATAATAAAACTGAAAGCAAGCTTTTGGCTGGAATGAGCACTGAACCTGAATCTTTCACATCTCAAACTGGGTTGCAATATTTCAGCTGAAGTTATGAATTTTTGCTCATGGAAGACAGCTTAGCAGTGAGTCAATGAGTGACTGCTGAACAAAACTCATACCTATGAGACACTCAAGAGGTGGAGACCCAGTGCCTTGAGTTAAAATGCCATGCCTGGTTCCTGCTTAGGCACTTGGCAGACTAGCGGCCGAGTCACAGCCTACAGAGCTGTGTTACTGGAGTCTAGTACACACTGCTGGCTGTGCAGTATCGCCCTGGGCACTAGAAAATCATGAAATCCAACCCATTTTCCTGTCTAACATGCCACATCCATCACTTTCATCTCTGTTTACTTGTGTGAGCAGTTCAGCAGAGATGCTGAAAGGGTGAGGAGAAGCAGAGTGCGTTATTTCCACAGACCTCAGCAGGCACTGTCTAATGTCCCACATCTGCAGTAGCTCAGGCAATTACATTTTACTTCTTGCTTGCTGTTATCATGACACCCAAACACCTAACTGACTGCCACAGCAGAGCAAGGAAATCTGCCCTGCTGTGAAAATTAGCCACATACCAACATGGGACAGCTGAGATCTGCATCAGAAACATGGCTTTAAAGGCTTCCTTACTCCAACTTTCTTCCTGCCTTTTTGTCAGTAAATTAGCGTGGCATCAAAGTGTCTGCCATCGTGATCTTTGACCATGAGCCTATTAAAATTGCATTGGAAGTTAACAATGAGGATGGAAAACAAAGATCAAATGAATAATGCATAAACAAAGCCCTTCAATTAGATATTGAAGAAAACAATATAAATATATTAGATAGCAAAATATCCTGAATTATAAAGTAGATGGGAAAATTCTTTTTTTTTTCCTTACTGGGAGAAACAAAATGAAAGGAAATAAAGAGATTCATAATGTTTGATTGGCTGATGAGAATAAACTGTGGGGATATTTATACTTCTCTGCTGTTCAAGTTTAGTAATTTCATGTGTTTTTGCAAGATAACACTTAGGTCATGTGATTTCATCAACCAATCAAGCTGCCAGGCTCTTCGCTGACACTTGGTAATGAAGTGATATGGTAGGGTAGGACACAGTCACCTTATCTTTTTATAAATGCATTGAGTGGCATTTGGGATGCTTTCCTACCTTTACGGTTCATTTGCATTACACAAGAACCCTCTAAATGTTAAAGCTTTCACTTGCAGTAAAAGTTTGACGCCTCCAACAGCATTCAAGGATATCTGTCTTGGAGTGGCATAAAAATAATGATGTGCAGTTGTGTGTGTGGTGATGGGGCTGCGTACGCGTGTGCGCAACAGCCGGCTGAGAGGCTCCAGAGCTGTCTCCGGCACCAAAGCAAAGCGTGGCGTCCATCCAAGCTGACAGGCCTACCCAACCTGAAATCATCTGAGTGCAGTTTCTGAAATCGTTTGAAAGTGGAGTGTCAGGAAGATGTTTGCATGGCGGCTGACATCTCCTCCCGGCGTGGTTTAATGACATCCCTCCCTTGTCATAACTCTCCTCACGCTTCGCAAATAATAACAGCGGTAGAAGGACTTGGCAAGACAGAGTTGGGAGCAGGAACGGGAGCTGTGGGGAAGGGCTGGGAGGCAGGCAAGTGCAAATCGCTGTAGACAAAACTACTTGAAAAGGCTTGAATCAGCCCCAGCTTTTGTACCTGGGAGGTTTGTGGGTATTTCTTGCTTTCCACATCATTCTCCCATCTTGTTAAACAAAGGATACGGATTTACCTGCATTTGCCAATCAGCCAAGCCTAGTGGGGCAGGCAAGGATAAAATCCCTCTTGATATGGAGGGATGTCTATAAACATACTAATTGTCTCTATGTATTTATTACAACATATTTCTGTAGGGTACAAGAAGGGAGAAGAAAGTGAACATGCTGCTGCCTGCAGAAGTTTTCTCCTACCCCCACTGTGCTTCTGGCTTTGGTGGGACTGTCAGATTAGAGAGAAATTAAAATAATTAATTAAAATAATCATTTAATATAAGAAATTAAAATAAGCAAGAGCTGGCAGGAGCAAAGTGCTTGCGTTGAAGGGTTTGAACTCCTGGCTTCTAGAACAAGCTCTGCCACCTTCCCATGTTTATGCACCTCAGTTTGCCTGTTTGTAAGACTGGAAGGAGAAAGCTGTGCAAAGATGGAGGGATGAAGATTAATCCAGAGCAGACCAAACACATCAAGATGACATGAAACGTGTTATAACATTGTCACATAGGGGATGAACATGGTTCTTTTAAAATGCCTCATCAGCACTACATACTCTCAATTAAATGCAATTACAGCTGGGAAAATGATCAAGAACTAACTGACAGAGTCTATACTGATTTGATATTTCCCCTACTTCCAAAGAAAGACACCAATCTTCTAAGTGTCTGCTAATTAGTGTTGTGCACTTGTCAGAGTAAGACTGGGAAACCAGACTTCTGGCCCATTTTGGTCAGTTCAGCGCGTGCAGGAAAGATACTGCCTCTGGATCTCTGGCAGGGGATGCACTCAGCAGAACAAACCACATCACCCACAAAGTCTGTGTGCTGCCAGGCAGAGGAAAGACTTGTTTCTGTCAGGCGTGAAGACAGTGAGAGAGCTGAGGAGCTGGGGAACCAGGTACGCTCCTTCCCGCGTCTCCAGATGGCTGTCTTGGCTGTCTCTGCAGCCATAAGAGGCAGCTCAGGAACTGAAAGCCTGCACCTGCTGCTGAAAGAAACATGATGTTGTAGGTGCTCGGTGTCTGAGGATTTCAATGTGCAATAAAAAGATAATTTATAGTAATCATAACAATCATGGGTGAAACCTTGAGGCCTTTAACAGTCTTTTGTAGGGCAGAACAGCCACATAAGCTGATGACAAGTTTGCTGTTTCAAGGACTAAGTAAATGACTGAACCACAGTCCAAGGACTATCTCAGCAATAATGTGGCAAAAGCAATGCAAAAACTTCTCTTGCCTTAGCTCATGCACCTGAGAAAAGGCTTTTGTATGCCCAGATTTTGACTTCTCCCTCCCTCCATATGAAGCAGTCTTTAGCATGCAGTCTAATAAGAATTCATGGATCGGTTTTTTGCTTATTAACTTTGTCTAAAACACAGATACGACTGTGCCTTATAGAAAACACAAAAGCTTTTTAGGCCAAATATGTCTCTGATGTAAGGCATCTGAGCACTGAAGAGACACATATTAACCACCATGTCCAGCTATGCAAGGGTATCTTAGGCATGTGTACAGCTTCCCCGGCCCCTTGGCAACAGGTAAGTGCAGAAATCTCCCAAACCCCTTTTTAAAGGTCTTTCTGGGAGATGTGCAGTGGGATGGCTTCTCTGAGGGTGGAAGGCATCTTTCAGGGTGCAGGAGCCTGTATTTCTGCCTTTAGAGGGATGGCTGACACAGTGTCAGGCTTGCATGTGCTCTGCCAGCCCTTCAGGAGTGTATTTACAAATTAAATGAAAGAGAAAACAGATTTGTTCAGCTAGCGTCCTTCCTCTTGCTTCTTTTGGTTTTCTGACAGATGATAAAGGATCCCAGCGCATTTCCCTTGTCCAAAGGACTTAGTCCTACCACTATACCCTCATTCCTTAGCCCTGCAGAGCAGCCCCCTCTCCAAGGCTGTGTGTGGGCAGCTATATGGTGCACAGAGATCAACATTTGTCCCAGTCTGCACACTGCTTTTCCAGGTTTCAGAGTTTACAAGGAACACATGGTCACACCAGTAAGCAGAGCTGCAAACCAAAGCAACCTCTCTTCTGTTGGAGTAGGTGTCTGTGCTGGTACAAATGCGTCCCCTGAAAACTCTGGGGGTGGACATGGCACCTGGTTGTTTTGCTGTGCCATGAACGTGGTCCAGGTTTGAGGAGGTGTTTGTAAGAGTAACGGACAACTTGGAGATTAAACTGAATCTTGAAGTTGCTGAGGGCTTAAATCAAAGTCTGGTGTAGTTAATAGAGCCCTTCCCTTATCCTCATTGGAAAGAAATCTCCAAACTCTTCGCTGAGAATCTCTGGTACTCATTTAGCCTGAATTACCTGAAAATTTGGAGTAAAGGCAAACAGAACTATGCAAGCTCTCTCTATCATCAATGGAAAAATATGGACTCCTCACTCTGGAGGGTGACTCCTGCCCCACATGTGAAGGTATACTGAAAACTCCGTGTCAGAAATTTATTCAGCTTTCTGGAAAAAAACGCACACAGCATCAGTGTGAGTCCATCAGAAGCAGCATTAATAGATACCAGAATATTCAGGTAAGTCTTGAGGTGACATATATAGACATAATGCAGAAAGTCAGCTAAATTGTATTACTAAGTGCAGAATGACAGCTAAAAGTAAGGCTTAAGTGGAGATTCCTGTGAATTTCTTACTTCCCATATGGCTTGGGTCACTGAGATGTTTCCATAGCCCCAGCTAATGTTTCCTGTTCACCATACAACAGCAATGGGAAAAGTTAAGTTCAACTGTTATTGCTATGGGGCATTTAAGGTAAATACTATGCAATTCCCCATATTTCACTAAGTGGGTGAGAAGGGATAACACATCTATCTTTACCAATATTTTTAACAGAGAGGATATTTCATTCCATTAGAGATATTTAGGATAAAGTACTTAAGTGACTTAAGGTGAATTTTGGTGGGATGTGTACTTTCTCTGTTTGTTTTTGGTTTCTTCTTAATATAAAATCCACATAACCAAGGAGGGATTGCAAACAAGAAGATAGAGCAACTGTGCATCAGAGGTATTGCACAGAAACTAAGAGCTCAGTTCATGTGGTGATGCTCTCTTCCCCTTCTACCCCACACCCAGAGGACACTGCAGTCAATGCTCTGCATGGGCACACAGACTCAGTTTTACTTACACCACCTCTTCCACCAGAGCTATCTCTGCTTGGTTTTGAAACAACTCTGCAGGAGGACTTTGGGAAGCTAAGGTGTCTTCCTTCTGCAGCCAGATCTGCCCAGGCACATTGAGCCTTGTTGCGGGCTCAATGAATCTGCTCCACTTGCCAGGCGAGGGAGCAATCCTTCCCACTACTGCACCACAACGTGTACACTATTGGGTATTTCTTTTCTCCTCCCCACTCCCTGCCCTGCCACCTGTGAAATCTCTAAAACTTTTTTCATTTATGAGGAAAATTAAATAAACAAATAAATAAACCCCCAGAACCCAAAGATTTCTTATTAAAGTTCTGAACATATGCTACTTAGGAAAAAAAAAAAACAACAAGTGAAATTGGCTGATAAAGTAAGAATCCCACAAAGGGCTGTTCTTCCAATCATCCGGTATTTCTCCTATAATTTCCTCAGAGATTGTGGAATGATTTTCCAGATGTCTCTGTTCCTTCCAGGTGGCGTGTTCAACATGATTTGGATCAAGGCCAATCTTATGCTTCTTCTTATACAGGGGAGATGATACTGCGCAAGGTACATATCTGCATATTTCCACATTTTTGGAAACATAAATAGCATGTTTTCTTAAGTGTGCAAGTAAAGCATAACTCTGAGGAAGGGTTGTGCTCCTTTGCAGCTGGCAAAAATGCCCGGTCCAAGAAAGGTATCACGTTTTCTGATCAAGAAGAAGAAAATCAAGTGCAGTTCTTGCTATAGGAGCATTTGCAAGGCGTCAGGAACTGTCACAGTTTCTTATTACTCTTTAATTTGACTCACATAAACCCTGTTTAGCCTCAAACCTATTTTGATTCCCTCCCAAATGCTATACCTCCTTGCTTGCCCTTTTAACATAGGCTGGCAGGAGAAATATGCAACCACAGAGCTATGGATGTAGTGAGTGATATTTCTCCCTGGCCAAGAAAACCTATGGCAAATTAAAATAGCAACAGTAAGTGTGGGTCGGCATATAGATCAGGCCAAAAACATTGCATAATATGCCTGTATTCAGTATCCTGACAGTTAGGGCAAGGAGATCTGTTGATATCTCTCCTAGAGGGCCTAATCTTGTGGTTGTTTTCTGCAGGGTGCACTGATGTTTACAGGAGCTGTAGGTGTGTAGCTGCTAGTGGGAATCTGCATCCTTCTCAGCACTTCCTAACTTGTGAAAGAGCAAATGTAGCTGCAACTGGACAATTCCTCAATGGAGAAGTCTGCGCTGCTTTTCACCCAATACACTTTTCACCTGGCAAATTTAACTGCTTCTCTGTAAATGAGAACTTCATTTTTTTGGTACCAGCTCACAGCTCTGCATCATCAGAGAGATTAAGCCGATCAGTTCTATCAATGGTCCCTGACTCCCTGTAATGGACAGATACAGCAGTAATGTAAATGCCATGGGTGCATTTTAATGCTTGTGATTTTTAAATGATGAGGAGAATCCTCACTGGGAGGACAGGCAGAGCTGGACTTTGTGTCAGAGAGAGTTGAGCTCTACCCTTGAGCAAGGCTTTCGTTCCGCCTCCTCCCAGCAGGGTTGCTAGTAGGAGCAATAATGACCCTTTGGGTTTTGAGACGGAAGAAGGGAAAGCACTCCTCCACTCCTTATTGGCTCCTGTGATTTATTTAAATACCTCCAGCATGCCAGCATCGCAAGCCAAGTGTAAGTGATGGGCTTTAGGTCTGTGTTGCTTCAGCTCTACAGTTTGCTATTGCAGTTCCCTCAGCTTGGACTCCATGTACATGTTTTTGCCATTTTCACTCATGTTTTTTCAGTCGAAGCCCAACCTTTTAATGGGCAAGTTTTTCCAGCAAAGTGCCCAGATGTGGAAGAGACATTTCTCTTCCTCCATGAAGTAAGTGTGATTTTCAGAAAAGCTCCTTAATCTCGTGCTGCCAAAAAGACCTTGATTTATTTGAAAACTTGTATCACCAATGGGAAGCCATCTCGTCATCTATTTGTAATGCTTACCTGTCTATCTACCAGGAATGCTCTATAAGGCGTTCCTTATAGAGCCATTCAGTGGAGAAACTATTGTCTTTCAAAGAAAATCAGGAAAATTATGGTGGGGTAAATTCTAGAAATTTAAAAATTTCTTTATGTATTGGGGTCAAAGGTACAGTATTTTTTCGAAACTTCTCTAAGAACAAAACCAAGGAATAAGAAAGAACTCTTCCTTAGCTTAGGCTCACTGATACCTTTCATTTCCACAATTATGTGAATACTAGAAGACTGTGCTATGATTTTAAGTTTTACATATTTTACATCATCCCTATGCCCCTGTGTATCATTCCTATGTTTTAGTGTGAGGTGTCCCAGCCCATGGCAGGCGGGTTGGAACTTAAGTGATCTTAAGGTCCTTTCCAGCCCTAACTATTCTATGATTCTATTTGATGATTCTATTTGATGATTCAATGTCAGATCCCCTGGTATCTGCTGACTCCTCAACATTGTTAATGAGCAAATGAGACCATACCTTTATATCTGAGAGCAGTGGGGAGAACACCAAGGGATGTTACCTGCAATGCATAACTTCTTTAGAAGCGCTGCTGAATGGCCAGAAAGTTCGAAGACTGCTTTGTACCAAGTCATCAAAGAGAACACTGGAAACAGACTATATTTGTCTCTAAAAATCTCTTTTTCATTTACACCTCAGGTTTATTTCCCCAGAGTTTGCAACAGCCGGGTTCTAATTTTGTATACGTGACTATCTTTTACTGAGACGGTCACCAGGAACATGAGATTGACAATAAGGTTTTGGATGTGGGAATCAGCCACAAATTACTTCTTGAAAGTAATTTGAGCAACTCTGAGTAGCTGATAGATTCAGACCACAAACTTGAATCAAGAAAACTTCCAAAACAAATACACCAGTCTGGAAGAAAAGAGCCTTCTTGTACTGGAGGGATGATTGGGCCACTGAGTACAGCGGTACTCATTACAGATAGAAAAAAGTACCAGAAAGGATAACAAGGAAGATCTTCTGTGGTCTAAGGAGAAGAACGGTGTAGAGAGAAGTGCTGATGATGCTTCTGTTATTCTAGCCTGTAGAGATCTTAAACAAAAACCAAAAGGAAGTCCAGAAAGGTGAGGGAAGAGAGCAGAAAATGCAGTGAGTTTGGCATCTCTGATCTCAGCTCAGCCTGCAGTGAGCCTGAAAATTGCGTCAGGCTGGAGATCTCCAGCTGTGCCTCTTGTGCTGATGGTCAGCCTTGCCATCAGTGAAGAGAAGACAGAAAGAGCAATGGCTAGCATTTCCACCCATGCATTTACTCCTCAATAAAAAAACCCCAACCTTTCTGCCCTGAGGCAACAGTCAAATTTGCTATTTCCTCCTGCTTCTGCAGAAAGGAAGGAGCAACCTTGAGAAAACAGACCCTTGAAGGAAGGAATCTCATTCTTTGAGACCTATGGGGCTATTTTCTCTCCCAAAAGTACCCTGTGCTGACCCGATCCTGCTCCCAGGGAGAGGGATGATAACAATCTCTCCTGACTAGAGAGAAGATTGACTGGCCAGCTTTGGAAAGCACTGCCGATCTTATGTACAAGCTGCCCAGCAGGAGAGGGCTGTCTCTCGGCAGGACCTCGGCGGCTACATCTACATTACTTTGAAAGGGCACCATCTGGAGCAGCAGGAAACATGGCATACTCCACCTCCTGCAGACTGCCTGCCTGTGGAGAGTTTGTTTGGGCCTGCCTGGTAGCGCACTAACCCTCCAGGTATCCCTGGGCATGTGAGGTCTTGTGCAGTGCGAGTGAAGTATACTTGACACACCTTAGGCCATTCTTGCAGGCTCATTATCTGCACAGAGGGTGATTTCCTGGTCTTGAGCACTCGGGGCTACCCTTAACAGCCAGTGTAGACATCTAACATCAAGTGTTATTCAATTCCACCTGTTCACAAGCAGTTCTTCCACTCCTTTGGACAAGAAAGCATTTTACATCTCTGTCTACTTGGGTCATTTCTGCCTCTTTCCCTCCATCCAACTATGCAAAACTGCACACAACATCAGAGAAGGAAAAGCTGATTTACCATAACAGATCAGAATATGGGTACATTGCATAAAATATGCTGTTTGTGACAGAGGGAGCCATCCAGCCAATTTGATAGCTCCATTCCCAAGAGATTAAAATACCTCCTTCATCTCAGCAGAGAGCCTGTGTATGGAAAGAACCTGAATTAAAATCTACCTTTTGCTTCAGTGCCTTCAAAACACTGCTGCCTCTCATGGGCAAACCCAGATATAATCCTAGTTTCAGTGCTCCCTCTCAGTATTGTCAATTTGTTATCTTGTCTTGTTATTTGTTTCATTTACTTGTTGTGTACCCCCAACATGAAGATAATCAAAATCTCTGGAGGGGGGAGCATCCTCACTGCTATAATGAGTGGACCTCTGCATGCACCCTGATGCTCCTAGGCAGCCATCAGTTTCGTGTGGCTAATGGGCTTGTGGTGGTCCCCTAACCACAGCATCTGAACGCTTCCCCATCTTTATCTAGGCAGCTAGCTCACACTGAGCTCTGTCTTTAAACTGGCTAATGTTAGGTAAGGTAAATAAATGTCACTCTAACTGACTGAATCAAGGTAACCCAGTTAGTCTGTGATAAAATAACCATAAAATTTACACCACAGGCCAGTGTTCTCACCAGCCTTAGGTTATGCCCCTGAAGTGAAATAAAAATACATCAATACATTGTCCCTGTCCATGGCAGGGCATTGGAATTGGAATCTTTAAGGTCCCTTCCAACCCAAACCATTCTATAATTCTGTGAACAGGGGCTACCAAATACAAAGACACTACCTTTGGCTCAGAGATCTTTGAAATACAAATCATGGGAGATGGAATGAATATTTTAGTGAAGAATTACTGCCTGATTTTATATTTTTTCTGAGGCATATACTCTTGGCCATACTCAAATACAGGGTGCCACGCAAGGCAGATATTTGGGCTACCAGCCTTGCCATTAACGTGCTCCTCCCTTTGTCAGACTTCGAATTACAGCTTCACAGTAGTGACATTGTTCCCAACTTCCTTAACCAAAGTCACTTTGGAAGTCTGTAAAGTGTCTGAGAATTAATTCCAAATTGCTCAAGTGAAATTACTACACATTGGACTGTCCACCCCCTGATTCATGGCTGCTACAACTAATTCCAACTGCAGGCTATCAGACTTTTTCAGGAGCTGTCTTTCATCAGTTTGTAGTGCTAAAAAAAAAATAAAAGGAAAAAAAAAGAAAAAATAAGAAGGGGGAACACGTCAAATAAATTCAAATAATAAATAAGCCAGCTGAAATCGAGGTCTGCTCATGGATATTCAGTAAGCTGCAAAAGAATCAAAATCTGTTGGATAAATTATTCATTGCAAATTATTTGTTCATCTTGACAGTCATAAAATTATACAATCCATTAAAAAAAAAAAGTCTAGTCACAGTATTTGACTCCAGCCCTGTGCTACAGAGAAAACTCTACTAGGTTGGTATTTGGGATGAATGACACATCTGTACCCCTTCTGATGGAGACTGGGGGTGTCTAGAACCTTCTAATTCAGCCTGGGAGATGGACTACCACATAGGGAGGCATTCATCACCTTTGGGAGGAATGGTTTCCTTTGCTTTTAGGAGATCTGAGGATATTCCTCCATATTTCTCTGCATTAAGCAGAAAAGAGAGGGTGTGGAGACCACCACTCCCATGTCTCAAATTCACTCAAATCCAAATGTCACACAAATCCATTTCAGCTTTGTGCTAATTGGCTTTGTTTAAAGAAGGCTGTGTTGCAACACCTCCTGCATGGACACATCTGTAGCCTTTCATGCCACCTTACTGCAGGCACTAGAGGAAGACTGTTGTGCATTGTTGTCACCTCACAGTGTCCCTATTTTATAGGTGGATCCTCGGGTTTGTTCCAGCAGACAAAAAGGAGAGCTGGAGTATGCTACTTGACTTTTTTCTTTCTCTGGCCTCCCCTCAAATACACACCTGGGACCTTTTCCCTGCACAACACAATAAATCTGCCTCTACACAAGGGAGGGGCATTGAGCTATGCTGATAACTCATGGCCGAGCACACTCTTTGTGTTCACTTTGCATTGCCAACTGTAGAGGGGTTGGACTCAGGTTGATAAGCACGGAGGCCATGTCAGCTGTCACTTTGCTGTGATTCATTCTACTTCTTATGGCCCAAACACTGAAAACACCCTTTATTTTCAAAACAGGAAACACAGCAGAGCCCTTATCAACATCCTGCAAAGTGTACCAGAGGACCACACACTTCAGTGCAGTGAGTTCCACACCAGGCTCTTTTATTCCACATATGGGTTGAAGCAACTGGAAATGCCTTTGATTATTTTTACATACAAACACAAGTTCACAAGCACATACTTATATATATATATATGTACATGATTATATAAATAAACATATATGTCTGTGTGTGTGCTTTTACAAAGACTAGTGTGATCAGATTATTATTAGAAAAAGCAGAAAGAAAATAGATGCCATTAATCTGTTCTATCCGGCATCTTACATACTACATTCATCACTGTGGCATTTATTTCTGTCTCGGATTTTTCTTCTTTTTAAGGTTTGATCTGAGGCCAGGTTTTCTAATGAGTTTAGTGAAAGGATCAAAGGGTGAGAATCACCATCTGCCTAAAGAAAACAATAGTATTTCCGATTGCATGATGGTATCTGGCAGGGAAGGCAGATTGTTGGGCTTCTTAGCTACATCGTAGAAGAGAAATGGGAAGAATATTAGAGAGAAGGAAACCTTCTCTAACAAGATGCCAGAAAAATTTCAAGTCTTCCCAAACACCTGCCAATTGTTTTATTTTGGCAACAACAAAGAGGAAAAATAGATTGGAGGATAGAAGAAGGCAGGAGAGAAAGGAGAGGAGAGGAGAGGAGAGGAGAGGAGAGGAGAGGAGAGGAGAGGAGAGGAGAGGAGAGGAGAGGAGAG